>JANAVB010013900.1:0-127425 GCA_029216955.1 Iris pallida
TCTCCATGTTAGAAACACGGAGAATGCCATTCTCCGTGTTAAATAAAATGAAGAATGATATTCTCCGTCTTAATTAAAACGGAGAATGACATTCTCCGTGTTAATTTACACGGAGAATGGTTATTCCCAGTGTTAAAACGTAGGAGAATGACCATTCTTCGTGTAATTTAGTACGGAGAATGGCATTTTTTGTTTCTAAATTACACGAAGAATGGCCATTCTCTGTGTACTTGATGGATCTTAGCTATTCTCCGTACTAAAATGACGGAGAATGGCCATTCTCCGTCACTTTACCACGGAGAATGGCATTCTCCGTGTTAAAACTCATAGAAAATTGTCATTCTTCGTGGTTTTTAACACGGAGAATGCCATTCTCCGTGGTTTTTAAAACGGGGAATAGTCATTCTCCGTCATTTTAGCATGGAGAATGGTCATTCTCCGTGGTTTTAACACGAAGAATATATTTTTTTAGAAAAATTTTGTCAGGAATAAAGAGTTTCGTTCTTCTTTCAAAACGATGATAATTCTTATGGAAAAGAAGAAGAAAGATCTTCTCTCCACAATTGACCTAATCGTCGAAAAACTTCAATGTCTCCACGATGAAGATGATGATGATGGTGATGATGATGACGAGCGATGATCTAAGTTCGACTGAAGAAAAGCACACCGAACTACGAACGATCTTTGCGATCTCTGCTAAAGATGAGAGCAATGGAATTCAGATTTCTCGTGAAGAAGAAGAAGACGAAAATCATAATCCAGATCTGAGCTTTTTGAATTCAAATACATATAGATGACCAATTCGCATGGGGGGTAGTTTTGGTATTATAAAAATAGCAGTTTCCAGCGGATAGTATCTAAAAGGGAATCTTGGAATATTTAACGTAAAAATACTTAATTCTAGGTATTTCAAAACTCATCCAGCGGGTGGGCATTTCATGAAAGCCTACCCCAAAATTGGATTTCTCAGCAATTTCCAGTATTTTAAATTATAGAATAATATTTTTGTCATGCGAGTATAATATTATATGACTACACTTGGATATAAACTAGTTTGGTAGATTATGCCCAAATAGAGACTAAATATGGTATATGTGAGATCTTTGAGTTAGCATTTATTTTAGTTTATTTATATTACTAGGTGTTCGCGATTGTTCGACTACAGTTGTAGCAGGACCGATGATTATTCTGTTTTGAAATACCAGGCAAGATACATTGCCTCTGTTCTCTGTTTAAATTAAGTTTCTATTTATGTGCTTTTTGTTTACTGTTATAGTTGTGTGCGTCCAAGTTTGACTTGGGTACCATCGATGTTGTCATCGATGCCTTGGGTGTGTGTGTTGACCTAGAGTTAGTAGACTTACCTTTAGTGGAAAGTTATTTATATAACTTCTATGGCCTTGACACATGTTACTACACGACACCATGAGTGAGAATCATATACATGAGTTGCGCATCGACTGGCCCTTGGTGCGTTGACCTAATGGATAGTTAGGTCGTGTCTAGGTAGGATGACTTGCATTAGTGATATGGATTATCCGGGTGATGGATATGACTTGTGCAATACATGGGCGAGAAAGACTATTAGTAGGCATATGAGACATCCCATTTTTGGTCTCAATGGTTGCTCAGTTATGGGTTTATAGTTTTCCTGTTATTGGTGTGTTACTAGAGGATATATCCGACAACGGCCCTGACTGCACGGCAGATATGGTTGGGAGGTATGCTAGTGATGAAAAGTATTGCTTGGGAACATATCCATTCAGTGGCCCTGGCTGTGCGTCAAATACGGTCCGGATGTATACTAGTTCATGTGAAAGCCTCTAGCGGATGTTGTGCTTTATTCCTTTACCTGCTTATACACATCAAAGTTGTCTTCAATTTGCATTCACATAGCGGGTAGGTTAAATTTGTATTATAGCATGGGCAGTATCTTATCACGGAATGGTGTACCACTCCTTGTCCTTGTTTCGTTGTAGGGGTGGTTCATTATTTCGGTGGTGGGATATTAGACCATGTTATGACCCCAGCTATTTATTTTTTATTTATATTTATTCAGTTTATATTGGAATATTTTTTTTGTATCGTGTTATGTTCCTATGAGGACATGGTGATCTCTCCAGGTATCGGTTGTGCAGTTACTATATAGTAGTTGGATAGGTCTTAATTGCTTCATCGAGATTTCAGATATATATTTGGTTTGTATTTTTATTTCATTCTTCCTATTTTGTCGTCCTTGATTTACTCTGCTAGCCTATTAATTATTTACAAGCTTACATTTTTCTCGAGCTTGTTTGAACATGTATATTACTGGGTGGACAACTTTAATATATTATGTTCATTCTTGGTATTCATTCATTACTGTAGATTGAGATATAGTTTAGGTAGCATATGTTAGTATACTAGAGAGCGTAGTACATCCAACATAAGTCTAATAAATTAGAAACTTATTTAGTTTGTATGCTGGCATATTTGCATTTCAGTTCCTCTGTATTTTCGAACTAGGGAATGACTGAAGGACTTCGGAGATGATTATTTCACCTATCATATGGAAGCAGATCTGCTTACATATGATGAGACGATGAAGACCAGAGATGTTATCTTCTGGGTGGAGGCTTTTAATGATGAGTATGTCTCAATCACCTCCAACAATACTTGGGTGTTGGTCGATCTACTTAAAGAAGCAAAACTAATCGGATGTAAATTGATCTTCAAGATGAAGATGAAGGCCGATGAAACTATTGACAAGTTCAAGGCAAATCTGGTAGCCAAGGGGTTTTCATAGAACAAAGGATCGATTACTTTGACATGTATGCTATAGCAGCGCAGATGACGACCATCAAGATGTTGATTGCTTTGGTGCAAATCATAAGTTGGCAATTTATCATAAGGATGTAAAAACAATATTCCTAATTGGAGATCTGGCCGATGAAAATAACATGCAAAAACAAAAAGGATTTGTCATTAGTGGTCTTAAAGACAAAGTCTACAATTTGGTAAAATTATTGAACGGTCTGAAACAAGCTCCCAAGATGTGGCATGAGAAGTTTGATAAAGTCATAAGATTAAATGGCTACAAGGTCGGCGAGATGGATAAGTGTGTTTACACTAAGTTTGTTGAAAGGAATGAGTCATCATTTATCTTTTTATGGATGACATATTGATCCTGGGTACTGATCTACAATGTGTCACAAAGTCAAAAAAAGTTTATTTCATCCAAGTTCTGTATGAAGAACATAGGAGATACTGTTGTTATCTTCGGGATAAAGACCCTACGGACAAAAACTAGGCTAGTACTGTCATATTCTCATTATATTGAGAAGATGCTCTTATTGGCACATTTAGCCATAGTCAAACCAATTTCGATAAGTGTCTTAAAACTTCGATCTCGATATGAAAAGAAATGAAGAATACAGATTACGTCGTCTCTGAGATTTTATTATTTATTCTGTATTTTTCTATTTTATTGAGTCTAGATTATTTGTGAATCGGGATCGCTGGCATTTAGAAGTCTATCAAAAACTGCCCTGGAATTAGGCTAACTAGACTCGGCCAGAGTTCTACCCGAACTCGGTCAGCAGAATTCACTCCTCGTCAGAAGCTTTACCTATTCTTGTGGATCTCCAACGTTTAAATTTTTGAACGTTAGGGTATCGAGTTCTGTCCGAACTCTGTCCTAGAAAAACCTATAGATAGAGAAAAAATTCATTTCTAAACACAGATTCAATCTTCATCTTCTCTATCTATTCCTAAGCTTTATATTCCATACCCAAAGCTTTCATCTTCAAATCTCCAATTCAACTCTATTCTTCTAAGTGCCAGTGGTTTCTGAGTAGGAGTTTCGAGTTGTACAAGCTTGGCATATAAAAGCTTTCTTCAGAAAGGTGTTGAAGTTTGTTCGTGGGCTTCAGATAAAAATACGACGGTGGTGAAGTTGGCATATTCTTCGAAGAAAAACACATGGTGTAATCTCTATTTCAAATAGTGGATTCAAACATCGGGTTGAGTACTCGAGACTGGACTAGTCCTCACAGAAGAAAACCAGTATAAATATGTTGTCTTTGCGTATTGCTTTCTCGCCCTGATTTTACTGACTGACTTGCAATTATTTTTATATATTGCTTCACCTGCTTAGAGTTAAATTTTTAATTGCTAAATATTCTCCGCTGCACTTTATTCACCCCCTCTAGAGGTGCCATTGTTCCTACAATTGGTATCAAAGTAGGTTTCTCTCGAAGGAATTAATACTCCTTGAGATATGGCATCCCTATTTCTATGTAACGGTGAAGGTCAGTCAACCAATAGGCCACCTTTATTTGATGGCACAAATTACACGTACTAGAAGGCATGGATGAGCTTTTTCCTCAAGTCACTTGATTTCGATTTATGGTCGATTATCGTCAATGGTTATAAGAAACCTCTACCTATTACGATAGATGGTGTTCTAGCTGACAAACCATTTGATAGATACACCGACAATGAAAAGAAACAAGCTAGTCTTGATGCAAAAGCCATCAATGCTTATTCTGTGCTATTGATAAAACTGAGTTCAATAGAGTCTCTACATGTGCCATGTCTAATGAGGTTTGGAAACTTCTTGAGGTTACTCATGAAGGTACTTCACAAGTGAAGGAATCCAAAATCTCACGACTTACATAAGAATATGAGACATTCAAAATAAAGCCTAATGAGACTATTATTGATATGTTTACTAGATTTTTAGATATTGTTAATCCTGTAGCTTCCCTTGGCAAAGATTACAGCGATCATAAGGAAGATTCTTCATGGACTACCAAAAAGCTGGAATCCAAAAGCAGCGGCCATTATAGAAGGAAATGATCTCTCAACAATAAGTCTTGAAACCCTGATTGGAAAGCTCATGACACATGAGTTGGACCTTCAGGATTTCGAAGATCAACATCCAAAAGAGAAAACAATAGTATTCAAGGCAAATCACAAAACAATCTCTGAAGACGAGAGTGAATCAGAAGACTCGGACAACAAGCAAATGGCCCTGATAATAAGGAACTTTAGAAGATTCCTCAGACACGAGAAGTCAAACAAGAAGAAGAAGGACTTCAAAGATGACGAAGAACCGATCTGCTTCAGCTGCAAAAGAACAGGTCACATAAAGAAGGATTGCCCTATTATAAGAAAAGGAAGCAGACATGATCAAACAAGCAGACATGATCAGACAAGCAAGAGAAGGTCTACAACCAAAAACTATGCAAACACTAGTATCTTGTGTGAAAGCGAGGCTAGTGACTCTGAAAAAGAAGACAACTTTCGGAGCTCATCAAACCTATGCTTCATAGCTACAGATGCTAAGGTAATAAATAACCCTCTCTATGAAGAATTTTCTTTTGATAAATTATGTGAGGCTTTCTCTGATCTATTGGCCGATCAGAAGAAAATGATAGACATATACAAAAAAGCTAAGAAAGAGCTAAAATTTATACAGTCTGAATTTTCAAAGCAATCAAGGATCTTAGAAGATATTAAAGATTCTTCTATTGACACTATTGAGATTACTTCTTTAAGGCTAAGTCTGCATGATTCTCTTGAAAAGCTTGAAAAAAAAATCAAAAAAATGCAGAACATAACGATCTCTATGAACTAGAGAAGACGAAGTATAACATTGATATTCAAAGAGTAGATGCACTCACGGCCAAATTAAATGAAGCCAATGACAACCTTAAAAAGTTAGAGATAAAACTGGACAAACAAGTTGCTAGATCAATTGCTCAAATAAATACTAGTCAGAAGGCTAAACACAAACACCACACTAACAACACGACTAGTAATATTAAAAATTATGCTTATATATACATGTTTCCACACAACACGAATACACACACCTTTTCAAAAACTCAAAAGCATGTTTTTTAAACAAAACCTAGCACCAACACTTCTGCTACATGTCATTATTGTAGATTAAAAGGACATATGTCACCATAGTGTAAGATTAGAAAGCTAGTAGATATGAATGTGTATAAATAGGTTCCAAAAGCTAACACATCAGGACCCTCAAGAAAGTGGGTACCAAAGGTTACATCTTCAACTTGTGTTGTAGGTGGACCCTCCTTCTTCCACTAAAAGCAAGTGGATACCCGATAGTGGTTGCTCCAGGCATATGACAGGTGACGACAAATTATTTGTAACTCTATCGATGAAGAAAGAAGGCTATGTGACATAGGTATCTCTCCCTCTCCTATTATTAAAAATGTTTGCTTAGTAACAGAACTGAAACATAACTTGTTGAGTATCAGTCAATTAGTTGATCACGGTTATGGAATAAATTTTGTTAAAATAAATGTTTTGTCTATGATAAAAACTCTGGAATAATTTTATTTGAGGGAACAAGAGAGGACAACATATATGTTTTATATTGGTCAGAAAAGACTAACAATATAGGAAAGTGTCTGTTTACAACACAAGACGAAAGTTGGCTTTGGCATATGCGTCTTGGTCATGCAAACATGGACACGATTCCAAGATTGTCCACCAAGAAACTGGTAAGAGGCTTACCTGAAATAAGTTTCAAGAAAGATATGATTTGTGCTGATTGTGAGAAGATAAGGCATCTAGATCATCTTTCAAATCAATAAACGCTGTAAGTACTAATAGACCCCTGCAATTAATTCATATGGACTTGTTTGGACCAAGTAGCACTACTACAAAAACCGTTAACAATGATACTTATAGATGACACTCATCTAAAAATGTCATTAATGATACTTTTAATGTTGGCTCATTCAATGATCGTCATCAAAAATGTTATCAATGACAATGAAAAAGATAACGTCCTTATATATACTTTAAGATGACGATTAATTTTTTAGATGTCATATTTCGTGCGTGAAAAAGTAGATGTGAGACTAACAATGACACATTAATATTACGGGTCATATTTACTTTAAATAATGACGGAGACCAAGTGTGTGTCATAAAATATTAATAAAAAATGACATAATAACAAGTGTTAGTCATGTGTTTTCTTTTAAAGGTAATTTCTTAAATTGTTAAAAAGGGCAAGGTTTTAATATAAACAAATCATAAGAATACGAGAAAAATAAAAATAAAATACCACACAACTAAATAAAAACTTATCCAAATCAAAAATAAATCTATCATAAAATATGTTTTAAATTTGTCAAGGGACATGTTTTTTATTTGTTTTAAATATGTCACTAGCTTTTTTTTAGTGCAAAAAAAAACCTTGTCATAGATACGAAAAAGGTCATTCGCATTTTGCTACAAAAATGTCAAAAGGTTTGGTGTTTGTGAGACAGATTTAATAAATAAATTGGAAATGCCAAACGAATCGGTGGGTTGGACTTCAATAGGTAATTTTCCTAAAACTGGTACTCTAAAGATAATTTCAGATAAATTCATTTCTCCACAGAAAAAACTTATATTATGAATTTAAACTCCATAGTTCTAGAAGTATAATATATTAAGCTAGAAATATCAATTTGCGATTATTTTTAGGAATATAAAATTGTTGACTCGGAGTACATATATACCCAACCCAAACTTGACACCCTGGATTTAACTAAACTCTCGACTAAAGAAAGAGCTTTGGTATGCCTACAACCAAATGCTTACAATTTCCTTGCAACTGTCACGTGTCGGACTTCGATTGGAGGATGGAGGAAAGTTGTGGGGTATAGAGGCCATGTAGTGGAGGGTGAGAAGGGAGTCGGCACCCGGTGGGATACATGTGCAAGGGGTGTGAGAGAGAGGTTGTAAGAAGATTGTAAATATTTCGTTGTAGACTTGCATTTTCCAAAGAAAGACCCCTGCTCCTCCACTACTCTTCCCTCAACCATGTGCCAGCGGCTCTCCCTCCTCTCTAATAGACTTAAACTCCCACCATCACCACCCTTCTCCTTCATCCCTCCCCAAAATTCTAACCCTAACCCTTTTCTACGTTAAAACCCTAATCCCACAAGTGATGTTGTCTATTCTGACCTTCCAATAATGGCAAAACTTTTCGACCGTGAGCCTGCTATGTCCGAATGACCTCCGGGACAACAAGGGGGGCCGACAGAAGAAGAGGAGGATTGGGGATCGGAACCGAGATGGGGAGACAATGTTCGGGCTCTAGGGGTCAGACCCAGCTGCGACGGAGACTCCCCAAGAGCGGGTTCAAGAACCGCTCGAGCCTCACTTTCCAGGTAGATCACTTCGATCTCTAGACTATAAGATATGGCATGCAAAGTGTTTGATAAAATATGCAAACCGGTCGAATTTTTTTTTGAATATGTTGGTGGAAGTATAAAGGGAGTTCGACAAAACTTTAGTCCCCATTTTTCGATAATTAGTAAGAGTCGAGTTATTTAAGCATCGATTGCCTTAATGATCTAGTATTGGGATCTAAGATGGAGCTATTTCCACATGGTGATCCAGGTACATGTGGCCTTACCTTTGCTTGTGCTGGACGATCGGTATGTATTCATTAACCACTTGTCTAACCAGTACATGTAATGACATATAGTTGAGGAAATAAAGTAACAAAATGTCATGGGCATTTATAATTTTCATATTTTAAATGTCTAAGGTTTGTGAATATGTTCCTAACCTTGTTTTTCTCATTCGGATGCTCATATTATGAATCTAAATTTGTTGTAGGTGATTACGGGATATTTGCTTGTAGGTTCTCTTATTTCAGCTGGAGGTTTAAACTTTGGCAATGAAATGGTGCACGTAAGGTGCTATTAATTTTTTTAGAACTTTAGCTTAGTGCTTCATACATTATCATGTTAGATTAATAATTTTTACATAGAAGGTTGGTCATTTACTTTGCAAGTACCTTGGTCTAGGCAACATGCCTCTGTTGCATAACTTGAATTGAACTTTTTGCTTACAGCATATTTGGACAAGGACAATATTTATAGTGTCCCATGTTCCTCGGAGTGCATATGTTAAGAACTCTCTTTCAGTAATTATAGGATTCAGTCGGCGGCCGAGTTCAGTTTCATCAAATATTAAGCAAATTATCCACATAGGTAGATGTTGAAAACAAAACATAACATATTAGGCTATCAAAGATATGTATCAAGCTACTTGATATTAGGGTACATGGTTAACAAGCAACACCATGATTAACATAAAAGGAAACTCTTAGCCTCCAATTACTTTGTATGCTCCCAATAGAGTTCTATTTCCTTTTTTCATACTTTGTTTTGAGTTTGTTTCTCTCCTAATCATTATCCAGGTTTATTTAGATATGATATTTTTTATTTTTAAGATTTATAACTTCTATTTCAGAAGGTTTGCTTTGCAATGTTAGAAAGGAAATTGCTCTTAAAAGAGAAGAATGGAAGAAAAGCACCGAATAGCAGCTTGCAAAAATTTGGTATACAAACTTCTGTCCTAAATATTTGTTCTCATATGTTTGCAATTGAACTTAAACTACTACACATTATTATGTTGTAATCAGAATTATAACATAAATTGCCGAGAATATGGAGCTCTGTACTTACCGAGCAAGTTGTTTTCTCTGATCTTTCTGGTGTAGTTGAACATAACCAGTGGACTTCTCCTTACTTGGATAAGGATGCACAGGTTGTTCGTGAAGACAATGATTTAAAGCTTGAAGTTGCTGGTTTAAATTCCATGTACGTGCTATTGGTTTATCATAAATCTACTAAGTTTATAATTCATCACGTATGTTTTGTTTGTTCCTATAAATGTGAAAAGTCATGTCAAATACATTTCATCCTTATAGGTTCTATTAGAGAGCCCAAGCTCTCATACATAGAGATATCTATACTAGTTTAGTTATGGTGAATGTTGATTCTACAAAGGTTATTGATCCTGAGTTTGTATTTTATGGAGGATTAAACCAAGATTCAGTTTGACAGAAAATACTTTGAGGATCAAACTAAAGTATGCAATTGTTTCTCAAAACTTTACTAGAGTAACCATTAACATGTTTGAACATTGAAAGTGACTCATTTAGTCAATCCCAAAGAATTGGATAAAAGCTTAGTAGTTGTTTTCGGTCACGGTAATAATAATACATTGCATCTTATATATTGTACTATGATACCATTCGGCATGCCCTTGAGCATCAAGTATATGACCCATGCATGGGACTCATCTGAATGATCAGTTGGCCCACTTGCAAAAATGTTAACCAAGATATACATATGATACATAACATCTCATATCCGATGTTGGATTAAATCTTGGAGTTTCACGAACACTTTGCATCTTATTAAGATTTCTTTGATGTAAATAATTGCATTACTCCATTCTTTCTCATGATATTTTCTCCCAATTCATATTGGGAAAGAGCCTTGTAACATCACTTAATTTTTCTGAGTGGGTTTAGTTCAGTGAGATTGGAGTTACACCTTCTTCGTTGCAGGGAAGTGAAAGGGTTGACACTTATGAGATGGAGTACATGATAGAATGACACTAGAAGTGAGGATGGGCTGTGAGTAATCAGTAAAGGCATGGGTAAGGTTTTAAATGCTGTTACCAAAAATACGAGTTCCAATGAAGTCTATTTTGAGGTATTATTGTGGTTAATCATGAATGAGTTCTGCAGTAACTATGCTACATTTGTACGTCTAATGGCTGACAGGGTTTCAAGACGTTTCTAGAGGATTATCGTAGATGTGCCTTTTATACAGTAAGTCTATATAGAATTTATAAATATAGGATATTTTAAGGTAACCAATATATATCCTCGCAGTATTCGTATAATTAGATATGGGTAGGAGACCTAATTGAAATATTCGTACAACATAAATACGTATCAAGTTCACAAAAGCATGTTGCTAAAGTCTAGGCGGGTGATATTTCGAGGATTGTTAGGCTTATGTTTAAAAAGCATCAGGATACGTAAACTACTGTACTTGATATACATATGGAACCCGGATAGAGCATGAGTGTCTGCTTCTATGTTGAAGTATCATGCTTCATAAGTAACTAATCAATAGTGAACTTGAGTAGAAATGTTTGATTAAATAATTGTATTCATATATAATCATTTTGAAAACACCTTATATATTAGATATAACATGTTGAGAAAGAATATGACTTGCTAAGATAATCAGTAAATGTCAGTAAGTGGTGAACTCATTTTCGAGGTGTGTAAAACTGACATGTTAAGTTCATTTTTTTCATTTATTATTTTATGGCATATAACTAATTATTTTTCGTTAGACTATGGTATCAAATCTTTGATTGGAGTGCATTATAGGTCTACAAGATGGTGGATCTCATTAAAGCCAAGGGAAGAAAGGTGACAAGGGAACCAGGTCCTGAAAAAGGTGGTGCTACTGTAATTGCTTTTTATTGAATACCCTGATGGTTATAAGTTTAATCTTTTGGAATTGTCAAGTATTGCTTCGGGTAGGAGATCTTGATCATCTAATTAAATTTTAAGAGAAGGTTAGTGATGTCTTGAAGGAACAATTCCTAGTACATTTCAAGATCTAAACCAATTCCCTTATACTATTTTACTTGTTACCATTTGAAATTGTTAAAGTTTCTTACTACAGTCATGATGTGATTCTCTTAGGCTTTTGGCATGAAACTTCTTCGCAAGCGAGACAATCCAGAATACAAGGTTATTTCTTCTGCATCAAAATTCATATACTTCATTTTCATATTTTTTGGCATATGTTTGCATGAATTGTCTCTCTCATGTATCTATAAATAACCTCTACCAAACACCATCCATATGTATTTTGTGATAACCTATCTATAAGCTCTATTTTTTTCTAAATTTTTAGCAGATGAAAGTATAAAATTCGTAATTTGTGTGGTTTTTGGAGTTTTGCAGTTAAGTAGTAATAGTAGCTTAGTCGAATGCTGGGTGCAGTCATCTCTGGTTTACAACATACCAAGCATCTAAAAAGTAAATAATTTTTTGTGCATCACTAATAGTAATGCTTATTTACCCTTTATTTGAGAATCAAACTAAAGTATGGAACAAAAAAGCATCCAGTTTGACAGAAAATACTTTGAGGATCAAACTACAATATTTTCTCAAAACTTTACTAGAGTAACCATTAACATGTATGAACGATGAAAGCGCGACTCATTTAGTTGATCCCAAATAATTGGGATAAAAGCATAATAGTTGTTGTCGGTCACAGTAATATAATACATTGAATTTGATAGCTTGTACTATTATACTTGTGTTAGAGGAATTGAGGATGTTATTTTACTAATGTTTGTAGTCCTTAGAGCAAGTGTCCCAAAGCACAACCTTGATGATACTTATGAGAAGAGGAATGAGATTGCAGAAGCTGTAGAAGACGAACTCGAAAAGGCTATGTTTAATAGTTATATTAATGTAATATTGGTTGTGGTATAAGATGATGTCATTGACATAGTAATTGATGATATTGTTAACGAAGACCATATGTAAAAAATGATGCATTGGTAATTTATGTTTAGAATTTTTTAGATTAGAATAATATTGTTTGGGTTCAATGTTGGTACTTTGAATAATAATGAATGTAATGTTTTTGGTTGGTGTTACAAATTATTTTTCTTCATCTTTGTTTTCCTTATATGGAATATTGTATACAAAATACAAATTGTAGAATATAAATGCAAAAATGGGTATTATGAAAAATGAGAAACATTTAATGATGCATGGAAGTCATCTTTGGTAAATAAAGCTGATGTATATAAATCATCTTTTGTAAATAAAGATGACACATAAATGTCATCTTTTATAAATAAGGATGACGTGTGTTGATCTCTTTTGTACATAAAGATGACTCATTTAAGTCATAGTTTGTAAATAAAGATGACGTATAAAAGTCATCTTTTATAAATAAAGATGACGTGTTAGAGCCATTATGTACATGAAGATGACGCATAGAACTCTTTTTAAATAAATATGACACATAAAAGTCATCTTTTATAAATATTGATGACGTGTATTGAGCTCTTTTGTAAATAATGGTGACGCATATAAGTCATCTTATATAAATAAAGATGACACATAAAAGTCATTTTTTATAAATAAAGATAACGTGTGTTGAACTGTCATTGTTTATCAACGATATAAGTCATCTTTTGTAAATAAATATGACACAAAGAAGTCATCTTTTGTAAATAAAGATGACGTATATAAGACAACTTTTGTAACAGAAAAATGACGTGTGTTGAGATGTCATTGATTTCTCATGACAAAGATGACACCAACATAGATGACGAACAAACAAATGTCATCAATTAGCATATTTAGCCGTCATTGTTAACCATTTTGTAGTAGTGTAGAGTCACCAGTCTTGGCGGAAAACTTTATGCTTACGTGATAGTCGATGACTATTCACGATATACTTTTATTTATTTTCTTGTAAATAAGAATGAGGCATTTTTCGAGTTTGTATCTTTCTGTAAGAAGGTACAAAACGAGAAAGGATTCATGATTACTCGTGTTCGAAGTGATCATGGAGGAGAATTTGATAACCATGAATTCAAGTCTTACTGTAATTCAAATGGATTATCTCATGAATTCTCTTTCCCCAGAACTCCTCATTAGAATGGAGTTGTAGAAAGGAAGAACATAACTCTCGGTGATATGGTCAGAATTATGCTTAATCAGTACAATCTTCTTAAATACTTTTGGGCAGAAGCTGTCTATACAGCATGCTATGTATTGAATAGAGTTCTTATTAGGCCGTTCTCTAAAAAGACTCCTTATGAATTATGATTTAATAGAACTCCTAATATCAGCTATTTTAAGGTCTTTGGATGCAGATGTTATATTCTAAATACAAAAAACAACTTGGGAAAATTTGATAAAAAAGCGGATGAAGGAATTTTCTTGTGATATGCAGCAAAAAGCAAAGGATACAGAGTATATATTCAATAAGAAATCACTTATTGTTAAAGAATCAATCAATGTCAAGTTCGATGAGCTAAATGTCAAAAGACAATACGACAGTGACAATGAAGAAGAAACTCCCACAACAAAAGATACTTCCACGTCTTATGTGGAAAGTCTGCCGAAACGTATGCGATTTACACCAGACCATCCCGAAGACCTGGTTATTGGTGATGTGTCAAAAGGCGTAAGCACTCGTTCCAGCTCAAGACAATTGGTAATAGAAAATGTCGCATTTATTTCCAAAATTGAACCTAAGAATGTTTTAGAAGCTTTTTATGATGAATTTTATATTTTTGCTATGCAAGAGAAACTTAACCAAATTAACCGGAATCAAGTTTGGGAACTTGTTCCCAGACCTATTGATCATCCGATCATTGGTACTAAGTGGGTGTTCTGAACTAAGTTAGATGAGAATAGCTCAGTCACACACAACAAAGCACATCTAGTAGCTCAAGGCTATAATCAAGAAGAATGCATTGATTATGATGAGACGTATGCTCCAGTTGCTAGATTAGAGTCCATTCGTATGCTTTGTGCTTTTGCAAGTTTTTATGGTTTTAAACTTTTTCAAATGGATGTTAAAAGTGCCTTTTTAAATGGTTTTATAAAATAAGAAGTTTTCGTAAAACAACCTCCAGGCTTTGAAGCTTTCAAATTTTCTGATCACGTATTCAAGCTTCGGAAAGCTCTCTACGGTCTCAAACAAGCACCTTGTGCATGGTATGAGCGTCTTAGTTCTTTCCTACTTGAACACAATTTTTTAAAAGGGAAGGTTGATTCAACTTTGTTTATAAAATCTTTGGACAAAAATGTTTTACTAGTGCAGATATATATAGATGATATAATCTTTGGAGCTATTAATGAGATGCTATGTAACGAGTTTGCTAAGTGTATGCAGAGTGAATTCGAAATGAGCATGATGGGGGAATTAATATTCTTCCTTGGACTGTATATTAAGCAAAGTTCATAAGGGATTTTTATTAATCAAGCCAAATATACAAAAGACTTGCTAAAAAAATTTGATATGGAAAATATCAAATCTATTGGCACTCCAATGGCAATATCTACAAAGCTTGATATAGAAGAAAGTGGTACACCAGCCGACATACGTAAGTACAGAGGTATGATTAGTAATTTACTATAATTAACTGCTAGTCGTCTAAACATTATGTTTGCGGTATGCTTATGTGCTAGATATCAGGCTTATCCTAAAGAATCACATGTAAGTGATGTTAAGTGTATCTTATGATACCTTAAAGGTACTTTGACAACCGGTCTTTGGGATCCCAAAACTGATTCGTTTGACCTGATAGGTTACTCGGACGCAAATTTTGCTGATGCAGGGTCGATCGTGAAAGTACCAGCGGTACATGTCATTTTCTAGGAAAGTCATTAGTCTCCTGGTTTTCTAAGAAAAAAAATTCAGTTGCATTATCAAACTAGTAAAGCTAAGTATATAGCTGTAGGACGTTGTTGTGCCCAAATTTTGTGGATGAAACAAACTCTGAAAGACTTTCAATTATCCTTTTATCATATTCCCATTTACTGTGATAACACTAGCTCTATTAATCTCACTAAGAATCCCATATTGTAACGCCCCAGTCCCAAATACTTGAGACAAGATACGTATCATGCCAACTGTATACATACGAGTAAATATACTGCTCGTATGTATACATAAGCTGCAAAATGTAGAGAACCAAGACATGCTAAATCTCATCTATAAATATTTAATAAAATAAGATAGGATCAACTTGAATAGTTATGGTACAATCGTTGGGCGGAGACAAAGTCCACTACCAACTATCTCAATGATATAAATGTACAAGAAAGCGATCGACAAAATGATAAAACGAACCAAGCGCAATTATCTTCGAAGGAATGGAGAAGACCACAACCTTGGCTAGAACACCTGCAGAAAATATGAACACACACCTGGGGAAAAACCAGGTCCTCAGAGGGACGTAACAAGACACATAATATTATGCCAATAAACTGAATAGTAAGAGCTCAATAGAAAATATACATGCGTAAAGGTTCTTAACCATTCTATGTGATATACACTTTGAGAAGATAACGTTCTACGCAGGAGCTTAGGTGTTCAGCATAGATGGAGAGAGAGTGGTAGTAGGTAGTGCTCATAAGAGACACTATCGACCATGGGCAGAAAGTAGCTCTTTTACGAGAACTATCGGCCCCGGGGCAGTAAGTAGCGCTCATACGAGACACTATCGGCCCAAATCTATGTGTGTACTAAACATGTAGCCCCTACGCTAATAACTGTCTCCTCCCTCCCCATGATACTATACATGTGTCGACTCCACGACACTGTTTAATCCTTAATAACTGCCAAGTCTTCTATACATTCTACTGGCAATTATATCCTAACGCACGGTCTGTACGCACCAATGATTAGTCAGCACGCAAGTTCGCATCTATATGTGACTAACAACTCACACACAATCCGTGGCACATTGTGACAGTTTATGAGATGCACTAAACATACGGTGGTCCCTTAACTGTAATCCAATTGCATGAAATATAATAATTTGTATATATATATAATTTTGAAAGAACAACATAAAGAAAAAGCATGCATAATATTGAGCAAGGAATTAAACAGTAAAGGCAATGTGTCTTGCCTGGTGTGTCGTCTGGTGTGATGTGATAATCCGACAAGTCTTGTTTGCCCATTAGCCATGGTCAATGTGAAGGGGTCCGAATTTGCGAGAAAATAGGAAAAGCATAATTAGTCACGAGGAATGGGGATAATTGGAAAAATTTGTGGAGATTACGTACACAAACTTTCTAAAATATTTTTATGTAAATTCTTGAAAATACTTTATATATATCTAATTTGAAATTTTACATTGTTACTATTCAAATATATGTTTAGATGAATAATCGAAATTCATTTTTAAGCTAAACTCAAACATGTAAAATATATATACTATACATATCGTAGAAAGGTAAATGTTTGTTAGTCAAAATATTTTAATAAAATATAAGAAAAATTTTATTAGGACTTCTGAGTGTTTGTTAAAAAAAATTAGAAAATATTATTTTATTTATTTAATTAAACAAGAAATCATTTAATAATAAAAATCATAGTCATAACAAAATATTTAAATAATACTAATGATGTAATAATAATAGTAATAATAATAATGATAATAATAATAAGAATAATATTAAAAACAGTGATAATAATAATGATATTAGTAGTAATAATAATAATAATAATAATAATAATAATAATATAAACAACAGCAATAGCTGTTCCTTAGCTTCAAAGTGAAGAGAGAGTAGAGAAATATGAAGGGGGTTCGGGAGAGGGAATTACCGAGGCGGCAGATGGGTTGGCCGGCGTGGTCGCCGGCGGCGGAGCACGGAAGGGGGCGGTCGCGCACACGGATCTGCGGTACGGTCGCCAGAGAACGGCGTGGGGCAGCACAGATCTGCGACGACGGGCGGCCTAGAGTCTCAAGCGGCGGCGGATGCCTAGGGCTTCCGCGCGGGTGCTCCGCCCTGAGCGCGGCGGTGCAGAGGAGTGCACGGCGGCGGCTCCGGTCGTGATTTGTTTGACGAGGCGGCGGACACCAGAGGGCTTGGGTCCAGCGGATTCGAGGGTGGCCGGTGCCGCGGCCAGGGGGTTTTCGGCGAGCGCGCTGGAGGGTCGGAGCTCGGTGCTGGGTGGCGCCGACTCGACAGAGGACGCGATGGGTGGCAGAGGTAAGGGTGGTTGTCTTCTTCTTTTTTTTGGTGGCGGTGGAGTACGGCGACTGGGCGGCGATGGCCAGAGTCGGGTGGCCGCGGATGTTGTGGAGGGGTTGATGATAATGACGGAGATGGTGGTTTGGTCGTAGGGGATGGAGTCTATGGAGGTGGTTGTGGTAGCAGAATTAGAGGCCGTGGGGTTGGGGATGACTCCGGGGTGGCTGATCGGAGAGGGTGCGGCCAGTATGGAAGGGGATCTCGCCGAAAGATGCGGGCGAGGGAGACGAGCGATCGGGAACTCTTGGTGCAGCATCCGCCTGACACGGCTGTCGGTCTATCGTGGGAGTCGAAAGGCCTAGTTGGCGGGTTACAGTAGTAGAGGAGATGACGTCGAGAAGATGGGGAGAGACTGGATTAGGGTGTCGTCGTGTCCGGGGTTGTGTCCCGACACGAGGTGGACGTCTGGTTTGTCAGACGGAAAAAATGTATTTGTAAAAACATAATATAGTGGATGTAGAGGCACAGACACGGTACACAATATTGTGAAAATTTTATGGAGGAGTACCTCTCCTATTTATAGGAGGTGGGAATTCCCAGTTGGATAGGAATTGGGATTGTTTAAATCCCCAATAGATAGATTCCATACTAATTTGAATCAATTTAAAATCTAATTCAGTATAAATAAAATCTATCTTTAATTTAAGGCAAATAAAATCTTTTCCAGTTTAAATTATCAAAATAATTCAAATATTTAGTAAAACAAAATTTAAAATATCTTTTCCAATAGATTTAAACTAGATAAATCCTCTTATTAAATTTAAAAACTCATAAAAATTTGATAAAAGCAAATACCAATTTTTTCGTAATAAACTAATTTAAAAATAACCGTTTTCCAAAAAATAAAATAATAGTATTTAATAATTTTGAAAATAAATTTAAATTCATGTACTTTATATGCAAAAGAATATTTGCCTCAAAACATAGTTTTCCAAAGCCACCATTTATATTTGTATAATAAATAAATATTCTTTACGACAAATAAAATGGTACGAATTTGAAAAAAATCTATTGTGGCGCCTTTTTACAATTTCAAGCAAAATACATTACTTAACATATAGTATTGAAAGCTATATTTCTATAAAAATAATTTTCAAATATATGTACCTCGCACATATTCGCATTCGACGAGCAAATACAAAACGTAATTCGCGCGTGACGTATAAATACGAATAACGCGAGCTCGTACGTGACGTACAATTATGAATATAAAATCAATACAAAATTAATTAAATAAAAAAATCGTAGTAGAAATTTTATGGGGTTTACACATATGTCATTCACGCACTAAATATATAGAAATTAGACATCACTTTTTGAGAGACCATGTTTTGCAAGGTGATATTGTTTTAGAATTTGTTGATACTGAATATCAACTAGCAGACATCTTCATAAAGCCTTTGGCTGAAGATCGTTTTAACTTTATACAAAGAGAATTAGGAATTATGGATGTTGAGGTAATATAATATAATATTATTATTTAATGAACATGAATTCGCTAAATTTATTTTGGTTATAAGCCGAAAGGGCCCTTCTGTCACACAGGTGTAAATAACCTGAAGCAATACTGTGTACTAGTCTTCGAACTACCGCTAGCTGGGAGCCGGCCCCTACAGCTAACCCAAAGAATTTATGACAATTTATGGGTAATTAATTAATAAATATTAAATTATTTTCTTTAACGTAATTAATTTTAATTCATTTTCGTATTTATATTAAAAACTATCACATTATTAGCAATAATTGCCTTGAAGCCCTAGAGACCGAACTATGTCAAAGTTCTGGCTGAACTCGGACCGAACTCGGTCTGGAGGATTTCAAACAGAAGCTGGATAGCCGAGCCCCTCTTCTGTTTAATCCCTTTTTATCATCTTCTTCCTCATCACTGCAGCATATCACTCCCCGTTTTCGGAATAAGTAAATTTTTGATTTTTTATGTATATGGTATCTGGCACCTGTATCTGTATCGTATTTATCCTGTATTTGTAACTCGCCATGGCATGGAACAGTATCTCATCGCGGATTAGTGTGCCACCCCTTGTCCTTGTCTGGTTGTAGGCGTGGTTCACTGTTTCGATGATAAGATTTCTGAACCGTATTGTGGTTAGGATTTTATTTAATTAATTTAATTAGTTGTATCATGTTGCATTTAACATGTCATTAGTCATGTGGTTAAGAGCATGCTTAAGCTTAGGGTTTCTTTGAGTCAACCCAACCCCTATATATATTCTCTTCCTCACTCTCTCTCCTCATTCACTCTTTTCATTTTTTTTCCTCCCAACCAATAGGCAAGTACATCTTGCACCAAATGGAGAGATTATTGCATTTTCATTTCTTGATTTTCCTTTGATATTATTTGTCTATATTGTTCTTCTTTTCATTCTCTACAAGTTTAGTTCTTGAAGTTTTTGATTTTAATGGCTAGTTTGGTGTAGATCTAAGTTTCTAAAACTAGGGTTCTATGGGTTTCCATGATTTTGATCTATCAAACTTGGTTGTTTTCAAAAACTAATGGTCCTATGTTGTAGGAAATTTAATTCTATCCAATTTTGACCTTTGAAAAGTTACATTTCGACTTGTTTTGAGGAAGTTATGGCCAAAATAATATTTGGATATTTTTTATGTCATCAGTCCTGGTTTTGGCATGGACGATGAATATTGCCGCATGCATAGTGCCCAGCCGCATAAGAATACTGCATAGTGTCGCATAGTGCCCAGCCGCATAAGAATGCTGCATAGTACCGCATAGTGCCCAGCCGCATAAGAATGCTGCATAGTGCTGCATAGTGCCCAGCCGTATAAGAATGCTGCATAGTGCCGCATAGTGCCCAGCCGCATAAGAATGCTGCATAGTACCGCATAGTGCCCAGCCGCATAAGAATGCTGCATAGTGCTGTATAGTGCCCAGCCGCATAAGAATGCTGCATAGTGCCGCATAGTGCTCAGCCGCATAAGAATGCTGTATAGTGCTGCATAGTGCCGCATAGTGCCTATTTTGGCTGTTTTTGGCTATTTTAAGTCCTATTTGGCTGAATTGTGGCCAGAATTTCTCCTAACTCCCAACATAAAAGTTGTAGATCTTTGTCTTGGCTTCAAGGACCTTCATGTCTCACTTTAACCAGAATCTACATGTGACTTTTATGTCACGAGGGATCCACGCGACTTTCTGACTTGACCATGTTCCTGACCTGATTACCTGTATACGTGCTGGTACATGTTCTAAGTGTGTATTAAGATACAATAATAGTATGTACTGCGGTGCCATTTAATGAGTGTACTGAGGTGTGACTCTACATGCTAAGTGATCATTCGTATTATATATCAATACATATGTACCTTCCAGCACAGTCATGGTAATTGGTCAGTAATAGTATCGTGGTATGTTGTTTGTTGTTTGAAGCATTACACTAAGCATGGATCTAGATTGAACCGATGTGGATTCATACTTAGGGTACACGTACTATGGTACGACATATAGGAGGATGACCATGTAACCATGACGTGTAATTCCAATATCGAGATTGGGTTAATCTAAGCAACTTAAATTGGTAGAAGCATTGGGAGGGAACAGAATCGCGAGATCGTACGTCACCAGCCGCCCTGGGTCCCGTCCTGACGCATCGGGTTGGCTGCCTCGGATACTGTATAGTCATCCGCACTAGTGGAGTGCAGTATCTGATTTGTGACTGCCGAGCCGGCTCTTCCTATAGGAGAGCTGGAACCGTTACTGCTTATTCTAGCGCGGTGGCCTTTCGAGGGACCGGTGTATTTCGTGCTTGCTTGTATATAATGGTTTGGCTAGCCCTGCTGGAATGCGATATGATCTGAGGATTCCTATATATATTGCATTACTGGGATAACCCAGGCAAATCATAGAAAGCCGTAGGATTGATTGGCCGATTATAAGCTGACTTGTTTGTGATATATTTTCTTCTGTTAGCTACCGAGGAACATGGACTATCGTAGTGCGTGGTCCAACCCATGTCCTTGTTTGGTTGTTGGGTTGGGCTATTGTGCTGCGATAGACTATGGACCGAAGTCGCGAATCAGAAGCCCTTTTTACCTGCCCATGGTTATAGGGTATATCTTATCTCGGCACGATATTGGCACCGTTTGTCCTTGTTTGGTTGTAAGTGTGTCGTATTGTCTCGATGATATGGTATAAGCCTATAACTCATGAATCAGGTCTTATTTAACTCACTGGATTTATCTCACTCTTTTGTGCTCCCTTGTGGTACTTGCTATTCCGGGCCTGACCCCGCTGGTTTTGTTTGGCCAGATCTCGTAGCAGCTCCAGAGGATCCAGCCTTCCACCCGAACAATGGTGCACACCAGGAGTATGGGCGCCAGGGACCATGAGTGGGTTTCTTCTTCACCGTTCTGATATCTTCTATTTTGTACTTGGCGTTTAGCCACCGGCACTTGTTTAGCCGGCAGTTCTGGACACTAGTTTCCTTTGTATAATTGTAATTAAATCAGACTGCAGCTGACTATAGTTATGTACTATTGACTCTCAAAACTAGCTCATCATTTTGTATAGCTAGACTCATGAATCATTCTGATGAAGCGTCGGGGACGCCTTACTGCTTTGTCTTATATGATCATTATTTACTACTTCTTGTTTTGATTGATTGAGACATAGATGCTCTGTGGGACCATAGGAGACTTGATTGTAGTATGCACCCCCTAGTCTCTTGACAGCCACGATCGCCGTATGACGTTTATATACCTCATACGGTGTAGCTGGCCTAGTCCATCTCAGTATTCCGGTACTGGGGCGTGACAAGGTTTTATTGGTGGCCCATGCAGGTCTGTTTTTTAGACTTGTGGGGTGTTGCGATTATAGGAGTCTCAATCAAAATATGTTCCCCTTGATCTCCTGATTCATCTTCTCTTTCTTCCACCTTGATTGCTAACATGATTATCATCCTTGATTCCTTCCCGTCCTGTCTTTTGATAACTTGTATCCTTTCCTTTAGGGTCACATCATTCTCGGCTACTGGAGGAGCCGGCATAGAAGAGAATCCAGTAGATCAGGGACCAGTTGGAGATCAGCAAGGGGTAGTCCCTCTACCTGGACAGATTCATATCGAGAATGTTACCGAGCATGAGCCAGTTGAGCAACAGAGGCCAGAGGATCCCGTACCTCCAGTGATGCAGGTAGTACCAGTAGCATTAGATGCACCGGCACTATTACAGATTATTAGAGGGTTATTGGAGACCCAGCAACGCCAGATGGAAGCCCAACAGCAACAACAAACCCGACAGCAAGAACAAAATGTGCTACAGAATCAGGGGTTGCAATTAGCCCTTGAGAGAAGTGTCAGAAATGATTCAGGAGCGTCCGGAAGGTTTTGTCGACTTAACCCGAGATATTTTGACGGCACGGAGGATGCCATCACGGCGGATGCTTGGCTTCAGGATACAGAGGCCATATTGACTGCAGCAAAGGTTCCAGCAGAAGAAAAGGTTGACCAGGTCAGACTTTTACTTCAGGATCTCGCCCGCGATTGGTGGGCATCGAAAGAGGTTGGAATGAGGCATCCTGTTTCCTGGGATAGCTTCAGTACCAGATTTAAGGCCAAGTACTTTGGCGTGGTAGCGCGGTATGAGCTACAGCAGAGGTTTATCAGTCTCAAGCAGGCTGGTAAGACGGTAGATGGCTATGCAGCGGAGTTCTGCAGGTTAAGTAGGTTTTCTCGGATGATGGTGGCGACAGAGCCAGAGAGAGCAATGAGGTTCCAGCAGGGACTTCACCTAGAGATTTTACAGCTGGTCGAGGGGCACGACTACCAGACATTCGATGCAGTATTGACGGCGGCTCGGAGGCACGAGCTTACTATTCAAAGGTTATCAGCAAGGACTAGGGGCCAGAAGAGGTCTCATACACAGAGTGCTGGGGGAGGAGCAGTACCTCGGACGTCAGCACCAGCACCTGGCGTCCGTATTTGTGATACAGTACCAGTCACAAAAATTATGACTGTACCAGTTCGACAGCAGCAACAGAGGAACCAGCAGCAGCGTCAGGAAGCACCAGTGGGTTGCACTTACTGTGGTAAGGGAGGGCACCCTAGGGATGTGTGTCGTTCAGCTAATGGATTATGCTTGAGGTGTGGCAGTCTAGACCATAGGATTGCCAATTGTCCTATGATGCAGAGGCCAGGAGGGCCAGCTCAACTGTTTCTGGCGTTGCTAGCTCCAGAGGTAGCACCGTATCAAGAGCCAGCACTAGCAGCGAGGCCACTAGCCCAGCGCCCATTACTGACGCAAGCTCAGATGTACCGACAAGCGCAACATCAAGTTGGACAGCAGGGCCAGGGAAGGCAGGGACAAAGACAAGAAGAATTTGGAGTATTAGAGCAGAGGTTGGCTGAAGCGGTCAGATTGTGGATAAGATTTCAGTATTATTCCTTATAATTCCTTGAGTTCTATATTCGAAGAGTGAAGGCGACTTTCTCGTCTCACTCATCTGCTCTTGTATCATGTGATACGTGATATTTATCATGTGTCTTGATTACGAGAGTACGTCCTGGGCAGAGTCTCGTTCTTGATTTAGTCATTGGTACCGACTTATCTCAAGCATTGACCCTTGTCCACTTTGGGTGTCAGCGTAGGACCTTGAGGACGAATTTCTACCTGACTTGAGAGGCATATTTTATTTGTATGTCTCCGATCATTTGCTTCTAGGGTATGATTATTGTTTGTGCTCTTACTTAATTATTCTTTCTTTCTTAAACTGTTCAAGTGCCATGTGTTGTTTGATAATTGTGCTTGCTATATGTCATGAGTGTATTTCGTGATCTAAGAGCGCGCTCGACTAGCCTTATCGAAATTTTGAGGACAAAATTTTTCTAAGGAGGGTAGAGATGTCACTTCCCGTTTCCGGAATACGTAAATTTTTAACTTTTCATGTATATGGTATCTGGCACCTGTATCTGTATCGCATTTATCCTGTATTTGTAACTGGCCATGGCATGGAACAGTATCTCGTCGTGGATTAGTGTGCCACGCCTTGTCCTTGTCTGGTTGTAGGCGTGGTTCACTGTTTCGATGATAAGATTTCTGAACCGTGTTGTGGTTAGGATTTTATTTAATTAATTTAATTAGTTGTATCATGTAGCATTTAACATGTCATTAGTCATGTGGTTAAGAGCATGCTTAAGCTTAGGGTTTCTTTGAGTCAACCCAACCCCTATATATATTCTCTTCCTCACTCTCTCTCCTCATTCACTCTTTTTATTTCTTTTCCTCTCAACCAATAGGCAAGTACATCTTGCACCAAATGGAGAGATTATTACATTTTCATTTCTTGATTTTCTTTTAATATTATTTGTCTATATTGTTCTTCTTTTCATTCTCTACAAGTTTAGTTCTTGGAGTTTTTGATTTTAATGGCTAGTTTGGTGTAGATCTAAATTTCTAAAACTAGGGTTCTATGGGTTTCCATAGTTTTGATCTATCAAACTTGGTTGTTTTCGAAAACTAATAGTCCTATGTTGTAGGAAATTCAATTTTATCCAATTTTGACCTTTGAAAAGTTAGATTTCGACTTGTTTTGAGGAAGTTATGGCCAAAATAATATTTGGATATTTTCTATGTTATCAGTCCTAGTTTTGGCAGGGACGATGAATAGTGCCGCATGTATAGTGCCCAGCCACATAAGAATGCTGCATAGTGTCGCATAGTGTCCAGTCGCATAAGAATGCTGCATAGTGCCCAACCGCATAAGAATGCTGCATAGTGCTGCATAGTGCCCAACCGCATAAGAATGCTGCATAGTGCTGCATAGTGTCCAGCCGCATAAGAATGCTGCATAGTGCCCAGCCGCATAAAAATGCTGCATAGTGCCGCATAGTGCCCAGCCGCATAAGAATGCTGCATAGTGCCGTATAGTGCCAGTCGCATAAGAATGCTGCATAGTGCTGCATAGTGCCCAGCCGCATAAGAATGCTGTATAGTATCGCATAGTGCCCAGCCGCATAAGAATGCTGCATAGTGCCGCATAGTGCTCAGCCGTATAAGAATGCTGCATAGTGCTGTATAGTGCTGCATAGTGCCGCATAGTGTCTATTTTGGCTATTTTTGGCTATTCTAAGTCCTATTTGGCTGAATTGTGGCCAGAATTTCTCCTAACTCCCAACATGAAAGTTGTAGATCTTTGTCTTGGCTTCAATGACCTTCATGTCTCACTTTAACCAGAATCTACATGTAACTTTTATGTCACGAGGGATCCACACGACTTCCTGACTTGACCATGTTCCTGACCTGATTACCTGTATACGTACTGGTACATGTTCTAAGTGTGTATTGAGATACAATAGTAGTATGCACTGCGGTGCCATTTAATGAGTGCACTGAGGTGTGACTCTACATGCTAAGTGATCATTCGTGTTATATGTCAATACATGTGTACCTTCCAGCACAGTCATGGTAATTGGTCAGTAACAGTATCGTGGTATGTTGTTTATTGTTTGAAGTATTACACTAAGCATGGATCTAGATTGAGCCGATGTGGATTCATACTTAGGGTACACGTACTATGGTACGACATATAGGAGGACGACCATGTGACCACGACGTGTAATTCCAATATCGAGATAGGGTTAATCTAAGCAACTTAAATTGGTAGAAGCATTGGGAGGGAACAGAATCTCGAGATCGTACGTCACCAGCCGCCCTGGGTCCCGTCCTGGCGCGTCGGGTTGGCTGCCTCGGATACTGTATAGTCATCCGCACTAGTGGAGTGCAGTATCTGATTTGTGACTGCCGAGCCGGCTCTTCCTATAGGAGAGCTGGAACCGTTACTGCTTATTCTAGTGCGGTGGCCTTTCGAGGGACCGGTGCATTTCGTGCTTGCTTGTATATAATTGTTTGGCTAGCCCTGCTGGAATGCGATATGATCTGAGGATTCCTATATATATATTGTATTACTGGGATAACCCAGGCAAATCATAGAAAGCCGTAGGATTGATTGGCCGATTATAAGCTGACTTGTTTGTGATATGTTTTCTTCTGTTAGCTACCGAGGAACATGGACTATCGTGGTGCGTGGTCCAACCCATGTCCTTGTTTGGTTGTTGGGTTGGGCTATTGTGCTGCGATAGGGTATGGACCGAAGTCGCAAATCAGAAGCCCTTTTTACCTGCCCATGGTTATAGGGTATATCTTATCTCGGCACGATATTGGCACCGTTTGTCCTTGTTTGGTTGTAAGTGTGTCGTATTGTCTCGATGATATGGTATAAGCCTATAACTCATGAATCAGGTCTTATTTAACTCATTGGATTTATATCACTCTTTTGTGCTCCCTTGTGGTACTTGCTATTCGGGGCCTGACCCCGCTGGTTTTGTTTGGCTAGATCTCGTAGCAGCTCCAGAGGATCCAGCCTTCCACCCGAACAATAGTGCACACCAGGAGTATGGGCGCCAGGGACCATGAGTGGGTTTCTTCTTCACCGCTCTGATATCTTCTATTGTGTACTTGGCGTTTAGCCACCGGCACTTGTTTAGCCGGCAGTTCTGGACACTAGTTTCCTTTGCATAATTGTAATTAAATCAGACTGCAGCTGACTATAGTTATGTACTATTGACTCTCGAAACTAGCTCATCATTTTGTATAGCTAGACTCATGAATCATGCTGATGAAGCGTCGGGGATGCCTTACTGCTTTGTCTTATATGATCATTATTTACTGCTTCTTGTTTTGATTGATTGAGACATAGATGCTCTGTGGGACCATAGGAGACCTGATTGTAGCATGCACCCCTAGTCTCTTGACAGCCACGATCGCGGTATGACGTTTATATACCTCATACGGTGTAGCTGGCCTAGTCCGTCTCAGTATTCCGGTACTGGGGCGTGACACAGCATCAAACCCTATCAAAAACCCTAACCCTAACCTTTTTGTTCTCCCTCATCCAAGCCCTTCAAGCTCTCAAACTTTGAATTCGGAGCTCTCTCGAGGTTCTCTTCCACTGTCTACCATCAATTTCGGTATATCTCTCTCTTTTCTTTCCGTTCAATTTTCATTTGTCTCCAAAACAACCTATTTTTTCTCAAAAGAAGAGGAAGGTTGATGAAGGTTCGTCCTCGACTCCTCATGAGGCAGCCTCCTTTTAACTTTACACTCCTTCGAGACCCAATGGATATTTTTTTGATGAATTTATTTGTGTGTCCCAAGAAGCTTCGGACTCTTGGTTCACGCACTTTCATAAAAGAAAAATCTGTCCGAGCATTCCTATCAACTTCACGTTATTTCCTGATCACTCTAGTGTATTCACATACTATCATTTGCTAGAGTTGGTTCAATCTAATTTTTTCGTTTATACCAACGCCATTCGCATGTTCTATTGTAATTTCTCGGTCACAAAGGGCACGGTGAAATCGAAAGTTGGTGGAGTCAACATCAAGTTTGATGTCGATGATTTAGCAATCATTCTCTACGTACCCAACGAAGGGGAAGCACTTGTCCACAACTTCTGATTTCTTCCGTGATTCGCTCTGATGGTACTCTTCGTTCTAGACATATGAACAACTACTTCTTTGATCTCCATCGTATGGTGTTCTCCACTCCCTTCCTAAGAACACTGCCACGGATGAGATTTCCTACCCGGAATGCTTAACGAGTTATCATCGTCACTTTCATGTTTTTTTAGTCTTTCCAAGACTATCATCTCTGCTATGGATCGTTGTCGCAAGACTTCCTCGCGATTCCTTCTATACGCGATGTACCTCCCTATCATCTTTCAGTATTTTGAGGTGGTCAGTCTTGAGGACTGTGCTAAGGATGTTGCTCCTACCTATCTTTATCAGCATCGTCGTGCAGCTCAGTCTGTACAGGTTCCACCTCCTATAGTCACTCCCACTTCCACTAATTCTCAGGCTACTCATCCTCCTGCCGGTGTTACTCTTGGGTCCCTTTAGACTCTCATGCTGGATCAGTTCCGAGCTATGGATTTTCGTACTACTCTTCAGTTCCAGGCCATCTCGAATATGGTTCATGATTTGTCGTATAGCCTTGCTCACAACCCTAGAGGCCCCATCCCTATGGTTCGTGATCCGACCTGGCTTGGCTATCGTATTGATGACCGTGAGGCGGAGCGTTACTTTGACCCTACGGCTGCTCGATATGACCCCAGCTGATCTGCTGAGACCGGTCCTTCTAGTATTGCTGGTGCTACAGCTGATGATGATGATGAGGATGATAGTTGAGGATTTGTTATTCCTCGTGATAGTTCAGGGACTTTGTTATGTTTTGACTTTATTTTAGTTGGCATGTATTAGTGATAAATGCTTCTTTCAAGCATTATCATTTATGATTTTTTTTCTGTGTGATGTATGCAAAACTTTTTTCTGTTTATGCTAGTATTTTCTATTATTCCATTCATGTCTTCTATTATGCTTTGTGGTTTAATATTGCTATATCATTTTGCTATTATAACAAAACGGGGGAGTTAGATTGATTAAAGAGTGATAAAATTCAGTATAAAATTCAGTAAGACTTACGATTTCTGATAATTATTTACCGTATTACTAATTTGGTTTGAAAGAATTTTGGTTAAGACTCTACAGATACAAATTCAGCAGAATCTTTTATTACGGAGGAGTAATAAGACTTGACCGTACATTACGGGGGAGCATTGAGCATTGTACTTTTGACGGACAAAAAGCTACTACCGTACCTTCCGTACTCATCAAGTCTACTTCCACTTCAAGCTGAACTTTTCCTTAAGTATCAATCGTAGTTTTGTCACATTATCAAAATGGGGGAGATTGTTGGCACATTTAGCCATAGTCAAACCGATTTTGATAAGTGTCTTAAAACTTCGATCTTGGCATGAAACAAAACGAAGAATAAAGATTACGTCGTCTATGAGATTTTATTATTTATTATGTATTCTTCTATTTTATTGAGTCTAGATTATTTGTGAATCGGGATCACTGAAAATTAGAAGTCTATCCTAAACCAAACCCATCTTGATTCATTCCTAAACCTACACCAAACCAATTCCTGATTTGATCCTAAACTAAACCAGATCCAAAAACTAAAAATGCCCTGGAATTAGGCTAACCAGACTCGGCCAGAGTTCTGCCCGAACTCGGTCAGCAGAATTCACTCCTGGTCAGAAGCTTTACCTATTCTCGTGGATCTCCAACGTTTAAATTTTTGAACGTTAGGGTACCGAGTTCTGTCCGAACTCTGTCCTAAAAAAAATCTATAAATAGGAAAGAAAATTTCATTTCTAAATACAGATTCAATCTTCATCTTCTGTATCTATTCCTAAGCTTTCTATTCCATTCCCAAAGCTTTAATCTTCAAATCTACAAGTCAACTCTATTCTTCTAAGTGTCGGTGGTTTCCGAGTAGGAGTTTCGAGTTGTACAAACTTGGCGTATAAAAGCTTTCTTCAGAAAGGTGTTGAAGTTTGTTCGTGGACTTCGAATAAAAACATGACGGTGGTGAAGTTGGCGTGTTCATCGGAGCAAAACACATGGTGTAATCTCTATTTCAAATAGTGGATTCAAACAACGGGTTGAGTACTCGAGACTGGACTAGTCCTCACAGAAAAAAAACTAGTATAAATCTGCTGTCTTTGCGTATTGCTTTCTCGCACTGATTTTACTGACGTACTTGCAATTATTTTTATATATTGCTTTACCTACTTGTTTGCCATGAATTATAAAAGAACAGAACAATTATGTCAGAGGACTGGACTTTTACTTCACAATACAAACTCGTTTGTATAAAGAAAGCCTAGGGACGAAAACCTAGGTACAGCAATCTAAGTACAATTGTTTATTTTAGATTCTGGAGAGTGACGGTAGAGGCTCGGAAAAGCGACGGCAGCTCTGCCTTATCGGACGTAGCCTTGGCTCTGATGAAGAAATGCCCTCAGGATGCTCGGGAGAATCCTCTGTACGTGCCTTTGTCTCTCTGTGCTCTCTTTTTAGGTCGCTCCAGGTACCTTAGTGCTCTCCAAAATCCTCCCTCTGCAAAGGAATGGCACCTTGCTATTTATAGGTGTGGGGTGCGATCATTAGGGTTTGTAAATGATTGCCTCATTGAGAAGTCAGCGGTTAAAGATCAATTAATCTGGGCCATTAATTCTGATTGTAGCAAATCTAGGCAATTAATGTGGATTACATCAAATCTCTGTGGGCAATTAATGATTATTGCCATAAATTCTCATGATTTGTTATGCCAAGCTCGGATCTCCCGCCACGTATTCAATTTGCATGATTGCAAATGATCTGATTTGATCCCAGTAATTATTAGGATGGCACTAAACCTGGTTGTTGGGATTTGTTGATGAATCTTGATCGATTTCATGCCACGTGTCCCACTATTATTATGCTGCTAGCTGTAGGGACACGGGAAAAACTAATCTTCTGCCACGTGTCTTATCCACGAGCCACTTAGGAAATCCGAGCCGTATGAGGATTATTCCCTACTGAGCCGCATAAGACTGACCTTGTGTTAAGGCTTCTTGGGCGTGGCCTTTGAACATTTGAACCGTATAGAGATGATCTGAGCCGCATGAGCGTAGGCGACCGCATGATGGGTGGCTTCTCAGTGAGCCGCATGAAGATAGTCCTCGTGAGCCGCATAGGGTAGACTCTGCCTGTGCCGCATGAGGTGGCCTCTGCCCGAGCCGCATAGGGTGGCCTCTGTCTGAGCCGCATGCGACTATCCACGTGTCAAGGCCGCATGAAGGATTTTGGGGTTTGATGGATTGTGTCAGAGATTTCCTTCGTTTCCCTAGGAGTCTACCATTATGACAGAGTCATTATTGCAGCTTTATGTCAGAGCCGTCAGTTCTCCTTTATATTAGAGCATTAAATAGGGTCGTTGCTTAATGGTCAATTGTAGAAGTGAACCGCAGAAGGCCACGTGGTGTTGCTTGAGCCGCATGTCCAAGTTGGTGACTTTTGAACCGCATTATGCTCTTGAGCCGCATGAATCTCGTCTGTTTTTGAGCCGCATGGGTTTTTCTGTTCTGAGCCGCATGGGCAATCATGTTCTTTCCTATGCTTCTACAAGACCCCCTTCAAAGTTTTCAATTTACAAAATTGAAATACTTTGAATAAGAAGCATGGCTATGTGAGCTCCGCTGGCCGCATAGGATGCTCTGGCCGCATGAACCTCTTTGCCGCATGGCCTGTCTAGCCGCATAAACTTCATGTTTGCCATTGATTGTAAAAGAACAGAACAATTATCGGAGGACTGAACTTAGACTCACAATACAAACTCGCTTGTACAAAGAAAGCCTAGGGACGAAAACCTAGGTACAGCAATCTAAGTACAATTATTTATTTTAGATTCTAGGGGGGTGACGTAGAGGCTTGGGAAAGCGACAACAGCTCTGCCTTACTCCTTGGACGATCAGGTGCAGCCTTGGCTCTGGAAAAGAAGTACTTGGCGTTGACGAAGAAATGCTCTCTGGATCTGAGCCGGGGGTCTCTCTCTCTCTCTCTATGTGTGTCTGTCCGTCCTTTTGCAAGGGAATGGCACCTTGCTATTTATAAGAGTGGGAGGCATCATTAGGGTTTTGTAATGATTGCCCATTCTCAAAAGTCGGTGGCCTGAGAGTTAATCTGGACCGTCCATCTTGCATATGATAGATTTGAGCAATTAATGTGATTGCATTAAATCTCTGTAGGGAATAAATGCTGATTGCCATAAATATTCGCGACTTGTAATGGCTTGCCACATGTCTAATTTGCTCGATTTGATTTGATCTGGGTATTTATTGCAACAAATCTGATTAAGATTTTGTTAACACCCATAATCCCAGGAAGATAAGGCTGCCACGTGTCTCAATTATTTTAGCAGAGCCACAGATGAGTGGGCCGCATAAGGGATGCAGCCGTATGTTGATGGGCGGCCGCATAAAGGAAGCAGCCGCATGCTGATGGGCGGCCGTATAAATGTAGCAGCCGCATGCCTCAGGATTAGATGGATTCTGCCAGCTGTGAGAAGATTTTCTCCTCTTTCCTAGGGATACGCCATTACGTTAGTCATTATTGTCCCTTTTTGTCAGAGCTGTCATTTTGTCAGAGTTGTCAGCCGTCAGGACATTAAATGCAGCAAAAGACAAAGGAAAGAAGCTGTTGAAGGCCACGTGGCTCCTCTCTGGGCCGCATGGGATTATTCGAGCCGCATAAACTCTTGAACCGCATGGATCCCTGAGCTGCATGGGCTCTCTGAGCCGCATGGGGGTCCTTGGCCGCATGAACCTTTCTTTATTCTTTTTCATGCTTCTACAAGACCCCCTTTAAAGTTTTTAATTTACAAAATTAAAATATTTTGAATAAGAAGCATGGCTATGTATAAACTCCTCTGGCTGCATAAGATGTTCTGGCCGTATGGGTGTCTCAGCCGCATAGCCCCCCTCAGCCGCATGGCCATCTGAGTCGCATGGTCGTTCCAGCCGCATGGCCATCTGAACCGCATGGGCTCCTTGCCACGTCTTCATGCCATGTGTGCAAATCTTTTGTATTGATTGCCTTTGATTTGCTGTCAGATTCAAGGCTATTTTTTTGGGGCAGGATCCCAAGAGTTTAGCCTTAAATAACCAGATCGCCTTGATAACCGAAGAGTCGGTTATACTGCACATGAATCGATGCGTCAGTTCTTTGGGGTTCTGTCTATAAATAGCAGGGTGTTTGGAAAGAAGACTTTCTTTTACTCTCTGTTGTTGCGCTAGCTCTCTTGTCTTCGTCCTCCTTCTCTGATCATAGTAATGGCTCCCAAGAAGACTGTCGCGGTGAAGAAGGTAGCGTCTTCATCGGCGGCGAAGTGTAAGAAAGCTGCTTCTGCGGCGACGAGTGTGGCAGCTCCTCCGCCAGCTGACGTGCCCGTAGTTTACCCCGACGTCCACCCCGCTATCGATGGTAAGGACCTTTATGTGAGTTTGGAACCCTAACTGTCATGGCTACGTCGCATATTTTATGCGCGAGCTTTCATATTCATGTGTGCCGCATGTACATCTCATGGTCAAGCCGCGAGCCGCATGAGAATCGTTGCTGTGGCCGCAAACACGCTTCGTCAACGAAGTCGCATAGGCTGCGCTGAGCCGTATAGACTCGTACGAATTTGTTTGTCACGTGAACGATGTGAGCTTATCCGAGCTCTGAGAGCTATATGAGAGTACTGTCGCATGAACCTTCGCTGAACGGAGCCGCATAAATGTTTTTCTGAGTTGAGCCGCATGAGGCTCCATTAAGTTGGAGCGCATAAGCTCGAAAACACTCATCGGTTCTCTTTGTCCATATTTTTGACTTATTTTCTTTTGTCTTCTTTTTTCAGTGAATTTTCCAGTTAATGCTGCGGGGGAACCTCTAATGGGTCATGCTCAGGCCGCTATGGGCTATAGGTATGATCAGATAGTTCGGTATGTGGCGGACCAGCTCCCTAGTGACGAGCCTTTGACGAGGAAAAATGCCCTCAAGAACCAACCTTTCCACTTCCTATGTGCCATGATGAATTCGGAAAAGTTGGAAGGGGAATACATGAAACCTGCATTCTTCTTTGGAGACGCTTTGACTGTGAAGAATAGTCAAGTTCTGGATTTATCGGAGAACTGGAGCTTCATCTCTAACGGGATTGCGATCCGCATCCCTCAAATGGAGCGTCACTTTCGATTATCTTGGTTCAATATGTTCCCGCTGGACAGGAAGATGGAAGAGTCTTTGACTCCTACACGGAATGGGATGTTTGTGGGCGACATCCATTACAACAACAGTATGAAGTCAGTATGTGCAGGAAAGGTTCATGCCAGCCGTTATGTAATGGGATTGGCCCCGGGTGCTTTCTTGAATGTGCCGGGCCCCAATTTCACGTTTTCTTCAGCCGATACTTTCCTGAACCAACTTGCTCGGAAAGGCTCCTATCCAATCGGCAGGTTGGCACTCCCAAGTTGGATACACCCCATCCGCTCATGGATCAATCTGTCCATATGGATCTCGCAAAAGTATAAGACTTTTCTGCGTGAGATTGGTCTTTATCACGCTATTCGGGACACCAGCCACGGCTTACCTGTAAACAAGAAGTTACTCATGGCTTTGTTGGAGATGTATAACTGCCATACGGTAACCTTCTATACCCCTGTAGGGGAAATGGGGCTGGCACTCCATGAGATGCATGCGATTTCCAAACTTCCTTAGGGGATGAAGCTTTTGAAGCATACACTCCTACGAATGAGGAGTTCGAAGAGCTGGAAGAACGATATTCGGGATTCGTGGCTACTTATCAGGAAATACTGTGCCACTATAGTACGTGCCAGCAGATAGCCAAGAAGGAAAGCAGCTCGGAATGGAATACTCCCCATACTAATGACTGGGTGAACTATCTCTTTTCGATGGGAGCCTCAGGCCGAGTTACATCCCGAAGTCCTCAATCCCGGGAGGCGGTTCAGGCTTTGATGTCATCAACAAAGAGGGTGGCCTCCACCAGCGACAGATTTGGGAGCAAGACCGACTCTTTTGGTTATTTTTATCAGGATACCCAAGAGCTTTCAGAGAAGGCGCTCTTAGCAAGATTTTTGATGGTATGGCTGTGGAATTGCGTCGTCTCAGGAGGAGCTGGTTCTATTGAAAGGCTCAGCCGTAATTTTATTCTTCCTGCTGTAAAGCTAGTTTTTAGAGTGAAACTAGCTCTTCTTCCGGCCATGGTGTGCAGCATACACCGTGGCCTCCGTACTTTTACGTCCAAGGTGATCGTCCACGAGGTGACAAAAGACTTTGAAAGGACTGAGCTGCCCTATCATTATCTGATGGGGTGGCTATTAATGCACTACCGGTCTTTGATGAGACCGGGTTCTGAAGACGGCGTGATTGCTGATGACGCTTTTATCTTCCATTATCGCAACGAGCCTTGGGAGTATGATACCAAGTGTGTCTGCCGGATGGCGCTAGCGAGAGCAGATAGGTACAACTTTTTCGTATCCGTCCCTCGTTTCACTGCTGAGGAAATAGCGGGCGTTCATCTCAACGGTATTGGTCCTCCTCAACTTCTAGACGGCCAGATGCTCTTGTGGTTGCGTAACATCCGTCCCGCCCACCTGGTATACCGCAATCGTAATACCGTCTTCCTGGAACCTTACCTACCCATCAGGTTTGCTCGTCAGTTTGGGTACAGTCAACTTTTCTGGATAGTCCCAGCTCTTGTCTGGGTTTTGAGGGTAGCCTCCTTGACGGCATCAGGGCCTGGCATTACTATGATACATTCCATACCTGTTCTACTTTCTCGGTTCCTGCCATTGAGGCGTCGATAGAGATTTTGTACATGGAGGCCTTGTACCATGTCATGGCGAACAAGCTCCCCATTGGTTTTAGCCCGGATACCAGTTTTATCGTTAGTATGGCTTGGATGAGAAGCCCCAAGGGGCCAAGACGAGGAAGAAGAAGAAGAATAGAGTCGAAGTACCCGACTCAGACTCCACCACTGCGGATGATAAGGACGAGGAGCGTGATGCAGATGACTCTTCTTTCTCGATAGAAGATGTTGGGGTGGATCAGCCGCCTGTCGCACCTGGTTCTGTAAGGAAGCGTAGCTGACAAATCTTCCTTGTTAGCAGTATTCCTCACTCCCGAAAATTGGCTGCAACCAAACATCGCAGGCTAACTATAAGGAAGAGAAGCGAGGAGGTCGACCCCGCTTCGGAGGTAATACGAATTATTACTATTTTTATTCAGTTCTTCGTTTCCTCTAGTTTTGATCTTTACTTATTTTCCTTCCCTCCCGTAGGTATCAAAAAAAGAGGAATCTCAAGTCGCCGAGGTCATGACTCAAGATGACGGGAGTTCCGACAGACATGTCCCCGAAATTACAAAATTTTATCAAAATGACGCTGATAGATTCGTACCTCCCTCTGGGGTGGCTGGGACAGAAGAGCTAGCAAAATTTAACTTGGAAGTCGCGGATGAGGAGACCACGTCAGCTGTGAGCGAATTACAACCTCCATGCTCCTCTCCTGGTAAGATAAGCCGAATTTTAACTTGCGAGGAGGCCTATCTGCTCTATCATCACGTCCTTCGGGTTACGTCGATTGATGGTTCCTCTGGACATACAGGTCCAGTCTCTCCAGTGCCGATGATGGCCATTGTTGAGACAGGCTCTGCCAAAGGGGCATTGGTGGAGAGGAGCGTACCTCCTCCCCTTCCGGTTCGTCTTGAGGGGCCTCCCGCTGTCTCAAGTTCGGAAAGTCACGTGGTGGGACAGCCGGGGCAGGAGACAATGGTCCTTGCATCTTCTTATGTTCAGGTGGCTCCGAGAGTCGACCTCTCTGCCCTGCCAAGTGTACAGACTCTTCGAGTGGCGGAGAAAGAGTTAGCTGCTATCCGCGCATCGTTCCGCTCAGAATTTGTCCCCTTGGTGGCAAGTTCTAGATCACCTCCTTCGACGTTGTCGGCCACGCTTCCTTTGACGCCGTCCTCTACAGAGGTTCTGGACGAAGCATTACAGGACGTGGTTGGCAGCTTTTATCGTCACATGAAGAGGGGGATAGTGGCTGCTGTGGAAAGAGGAACCTCTTTCGTCTTGGCCCGACAATGTGCCCAGGGTCATATTGATATCCTTAAGACTCTTTCCGGTGGGGCAGGGGTAGCCGTGCTTCTGGAGACAAAATTGCTAGAGGCTGATCAGCTGGTGGACCAGCTTCAGGTGCAGCGGCAGGCTGATCTGTCTGCTGCTATAGATCAGGAGTGCGGTTTCCTCACAGCTGTTGTAGAGAAGGTAAGGGCTGCTCGGGATAAGACCAGGTCGGCCATGCTGAAGGACCTCCACGATCTGTCTAATCGATATGATGAGTTGAGCCGCGAGAGTAAAAATGTTACGGCTCGGAAAATGACTGCCTCCCATGGGATCATTGACACGCGAAAGCAGATCCTTGAGCTTCAGAGGAAGTTAGCTTTCCTGGAGTCTGAGCTTGAGGCTGCCCGTACCGAAAAGGGGCTAATTATCCAGGAGGCTGACAGAGTGAATCGAGCTTCGGCTAATCTGGAAATTGCCCTGAAGAAGTTGGAGGACGACTGGTAGGCACACATGGACTTGGATAATTCGAAGCATTTGTCCCAGGAAGCGGAGCGCCGAGCTAAACAGTGGCTTGATCAGGGGACCACCTTGGTGAAGAACTGTCTCCTAGAATTATGTAATGCCGAATCATAGACGGCCTTTTTTCTCTTTTTTTATTTTCGTTCTTTTTCTTTCTTTGAATGGGACATTATCCCTAGAACATGTAGTACTTTTTTGCCTTCCAAATAAAAGAGCATGCTTTATTCCATCCTTTATTTGTACTGTCTGTTGTGCTTGTGGTGTTATGGTGGCGTTTGTCTCGAATGGGGTACTTGTTTGTGGACCTGTTACCCTTGTCATACCTTGGTTTTAGGTATGGATAACAAGTTTGATAGGGATACCTAGAACAATTCCACGGCAAGGTGATTGTGGACGTTCCGGGTATCGGGAGAGAGAATGCTGTAGAAGCATGGAAAAGAATAAAGAAAGATCCATGCAGCTAAGGATCCCCATGCGGCTCAGAGAGCTCATGCGGCTCAGGGACCCATATGGCCCAAGCGTCTATGCGGCTCGAATACTTCCTCGTGTCCCGCAACAGCTCTTTCTTTTGCCTTCTACTGCATTTAATGCCTTGACGGCTGACAGCTCTGACGTGCGATAATGGCTCCGCCATAATAGCAGATTCCTAGGGAAACGAAGGATATCTCTGATACAATCCGTCAAACCCCAAAAGACCTTTATGCAGCCTTGACACGTGGACAGTCGCATGCGGCTCAGACAGAGGCCACCCATGCGGCTCAGGCAGAAGCTATCCAATACGGCTCATGAGAACTACCCCGTGCGGCTCAAGCGGAGGCTATCTCCATGCGGCTCACGAGGACTATCTCCATGCGGCTCACGAAGAAAGCACCCATCATACGGTCACCTACGCTCATGCGACTCAGATCACCACCATGCGATTCAAATATTCAGGGACCACTCCCAAGCAGCCTTGACACGTGGCCAGCCTTATGCGGCTCAATGGGGAGCAGTCCTCATGCGGCTCAGATTTTCTAAGTGGCTTGCAGTTAAGACACGTGGCATGATAATGGGACACGTGACATCAAACCGACCGAAATCCATCAACAAATCCCAGTAAAATATTGGGATCAAATCAGATCATTTGCAATCAAGCAAATCAATGACACGTGGCTGGAAATCTGAGATTGGCATAACAAATCATAGGAATTTATGTCAATCGTCATTAATTACCCACAAAGATTTGATGCAATCACATTAATTGCCCAGATCTATTATATTCAAGATGAGCGGCCCAGATTCATGAATCCTTAGCCGCCGGCTTTTGAGAATGGGCAATAATTGCAAACCCTAATGATGCCCCCCACTCTTATAAATAGTAAGGTGTCATTCCCTTGCAAGAGACACACACAGAGGAGAGAGAGCAAAGAGACAAAGGCACGCACAGAGAGCATCCTGAGAGCATTTTTTCTCCGAGCCAAGGTTGCATCCGATCGTCCAAGGAGTAAGGCAGAGCTGCTGTCGCTTTCCCGAGCCTCTACCGTCACCCCCCATAATCTAAAATAAACAATTGTACCTAGATTGTTGTACCTAGGTTTTCGTCCCTAGGCTTTCTTTGTACAAGCGAGTTTGTATTGTGAAGTAAAAGTCCAGTCCTCCGATAATTATTCTGTTCTTTTATATTTTATGGAAAACATGATGGCGACTCTGCTGGGGGACAAACTTCTCCACGGCTGAGGAGTTGGTGACGCAATCGGATGCAGCCAAACTTGGCTCCACACAACAGAAGATGGTCGTCCGCTTCGACCAACAGGCCTTTGAAGAAATGCTCTCTGAAGGAAGTGCTAGCCCAGTCCAGAAGCGAACCCGCACAAAGAAAGCTCGCAGCGAGTGGAGGCCAAAATCATTTTCTCCTTTCCAAGCTCTGGACGGAGTACTCTCTGCTGCCCAAGACGGCGAAGGCGACTCTTGTGCGGCCCCACTTCGAGCCATAGAGGACTCTGCTGTCCCCAAGTCCGATAGAGGAAAGCACTACGATGCTGGACTTGCAGGGGTAAAGAGCGATTCTATGTGCTCCAGGAAGAAACCAAACAAGGGCACTAGCCGCAAAACGAAGACTCATGCGGCCAAGATTGCCAACCGCATGAATGATAAGCATGCGGCTGAGACTGCTAACCAAATGCATAATACTCATACGGCCATGATTTCCAGCCGCATGGAGAACACTCATGCGGCTACGCCTGCCAGCCGTATGAAAATTATTGATGCCAGCCGCATGACGCCTACTCCACGCGGCTCTCTCTTCGACCGCCTCTCCTATGGTCCTGATCTCTTGTGCTCCCAAGAAGACATGTCTGACTCTCTCCAGTACCACTTAGACTCCTCCTACTATGTGCCCTCACGCACTAGAGTGAAGAAGTCTAGGGCAGCACGAGCTTGGCAAGCTCGGTCCGCTAATCCAACCTCTAATCATCCGAGCGTCCCACATACTATTATGCGGGCCTCTGATGGGAAGTTGTACAGAACCACTCGAGTCCATCCCCCGGCGGCAAACGGACAAAGAGGTCCCAAAAGTCTTCCAAAATCCAGGGAGCAAACAAGGTCGATCCGGACCCATCTTTCGTGAGGCCATCCTCCACAAAAGCAAGAAAAGAGAAGGTGCCTCGGGGTGCAAAGAGGCCTCCCACGGACGTCACTGTACCCAAATCATCGTCAACTGCTGTTGCAATAACACGACGGTACAAGAAGATCGGCAGTCCGTCTTCCAAAGACTGCTACAATCATGTTCAGAAGATGAGGCATTTTTCATTGTCTCCTGCAACTCTGCTCAGAAAATCCCCGCCGATGGGAGAGAGAAGAAGACCAATGCTCCTAGTCCGAAGATCTCAACCTCTATGACTAAGAGACTATCGTCTAAACGGGTGCCCACTACCAGAGTTTTCCAAGGTACCCGTTCAAAGACGAAATCTGCTACAGTGGAAGATTCATCGTCCACACCACTGGAGGTTACTGGGACTGGGGGTAGTACTCCTCAGAACATCCACGATAATTCGATGTTCCAAGGAGATGAACCCGGAGAAACAACTCTTCCATCAGATACAGCAAGGGCCGGCGTCCCCGAGGACGTCTACGACTCCCAAGATGAAGCAAACTCTGAAGGTGGGGGTACTATCCCTTCTGAGTCCGAACCAGAGGAGAACATTCCCACATACCCCAATGACTTCTCGCTACAGGGGTATGATTCGGAGGGCACGTCCTCCACCCTTCCGTCCATCTCTCCTCATGTAAAGACGGTGTTCATAACGGACAGCAACCAAGGTTGTTCCAGTGATCGCCAACGCATCGACACTCTAGAGGCCATACTGCATGCCTTGGTCAAGTTTGTAGACGAGATCAAAGCGGCCATTCCAACTCTCCAAGGAGGGACGCCTGGCCAAACAAGCGCGGGTTCTGCGGTCAATACGGACTCGAACTCAGCGGCACCGAACCCGGGCAACAATCCTCCTGAAGTGACGGCCCCCACCGCTGTAGATGAGGCCAGGGAAGCAAGAAGAGAGGTCCAGGAGCTCCGAGCCATGTTTCACGCTCGAGAAACCTCTCAAGACCTCAGAATACGGCAACCATACCCTGCTACATGGAGGGATGTCCCCTTTCCACCAAGATATAAGCCATTCAATATCAATCCTTATGATGGCAAGACCTCCGCAAGTCGGTAAATCACTTAATTCGATGTTACCACTGACCATCTGCCCCATGATGATGCCATCCTTACACGATTATTCATCGGGTCATTGGAAGGAGTCGTCTTCGACTGCTATCGCAACCTGCCGGACAACTGTATCCACTCCTTCGTCAACTTCAAGCGTATGTTCTTGGAGAGATTTTACAAAGTAGGACAGGGCATCACGATGTCCACCCTCATGGATGTCGTCCAGGGGGAGAAAGAGCTGACAAGGAACTATATTGAGCGGTTTTGCCAAACCGCAATAAAGTTGCCGTCTGGTAACCCGGATTCCTCCTTAATTGAAATTTGCCAAAAGAGACTGCTTCCAACAATCAGCCTCTGGATGGGCAAAAGTCAATTCAAGGACTGGAAGACGTTTATCATCAGTGCCACAAGCGCCGAAGAACGATTGAAGAAGGCTCGCCAACTGGGATTGCACATCTCAGAAGGAGAAGACAAGGGCAGGCGTCCCAACGCCAACACCAACAATAGGGGTAGCTCCACCAACAATCTGGACAACAAGGGCAAGCAGGCTATGGTGGCCGACACAGCACAGAAACTTGAGCCAAAATTGGCAGACAAGCAATGGCCACAAATGACCTACTCCATCGAAGACGGTCACGTCAAGCCCATCTTAGATATGCTCATACAAGGAGATAGAATTCAGCTCCCTCCACCAAGACAGGAACCTTGGCCGACAGAAATAGAGAACCTAAAGTACTGCCATTACCACCGCTACGTCCACCATACTACACACGACTGCTACCAACTAAAACGGTCATCCAAAATCTCATCGATTCGAACGCTCTGGCTATCGATTTCGAAGAGGTAACCGTGGCAGCCAATATGGTGTCAGTACAATTTGGCAACTTCCCTCCAACAGAAACTCAAGACAGTGTGGTCCCCATCCCTCTAGCGATAATAGAGATTGCTAATCTTCCACCTCCTCGGGATCAGGCTGCTGGTCTAGTGCCCCTCACCACATCACGAGGGGAGGTCATGTGGGTCCATTCAGACTTGGTATCTGAATTGACTCAGTCCACACCATCTTCCATTCACAAGAAGAAGAGTGAAAAAGTCAGATCCTGTCGCACAATCTCGGCAGATATCGAAGAAGTCACAGCCGTCGTCACTCGGTCTGGGGCACAATCCCAACCTGTGGCTGATAACTCGGCTAAAGATCATCATCCCGCTACAACTGACGCTCCGGGACCTTCTCAGCCTCCGACGACCGACAAACCTAGGCCGAAGGAGACTCGCTTTGACAAATCCCTCCGAAAAGAGGCACCACAGGGGCTGGAGAGGCCCTACAACTTTGACATCTTGGCACAATTGGCCAACACACTGGCCAAGTTGTCATTATACGAGCTCCTAAGACTCTCAAAGGATGTTCGCGCGGCTTTGAGCGATGCACTCCAAAATGCTGACGTGTACCTGGCTCAGGTCAACCTCACGGGAGAGAACCCGCCTGTAGATCTCCAAGACAGCGCTTGCACGGGAGTGATGCCCAATATTGTCTTCACTCCGCAGGATATGCTCATCAAAACCAACCTGCACGATCGCCCGTTATATTACACTGGATACATCGGCGACGTAAAGGTGGATCGAATGCACATTGATCCTGGTTCTTCCATAAGCATCATCCCGAAGGTTCTGTTACTTCATCTCCGTACTTCTATGCATCGTCTGACGTCGACAGGCACCGCCATCAGTAGTTTCAATTCGGGCAGGAGCTACCCGATTGGGAAGATTCGCTTGAAGTGCCAAATCGGCGATCTCCAGTCGGAAGTCACCTGTTACGTCATAGATGCAGACACTTCTTACAACATCCTCTTAGGGCACCCTTGGATACACGATTATATGATCGTGCCTTCCACGCTGCATCAATGCTTTAAGTATGTCGACAAATACGGCTTCGTGGGGACAGAATTTGCCGACATCGATCCCTTCAAAGGGGTCGAATCCTACTACTCAGACTCCTGCCTGTACGAAAAGTCGAAGAAGCACCTTGGTGAAGGAGATGTGCAAGTTCGTACCGAGACAGCCACAGGATCAGAAGAACCCCTAACGATCTACCTCCAAGCTCGCAAACCTGGCAAGTCTGCACCCCTTTCAGCCACCCTGCGTAAGGACGCAATTAGCCTCTCGGCACAAGAAGAGCAAATGATAATCCAGCTGCCAAGGTTTGGCCAAGTGCCAAGACCACAACGGAGCCACTGTCAATCAGACTGCCGAGATTTGGCCAGCCACAAACGGAGAAGCTCAATCCTTCCGACAAGCCAATGACGATACGCCTTCCCAAGAAGAGTCGTCATCCCGATACAAAGTCTGGGGCTTCTAGCGAGCCAACAACTCCCCGCCCAGCATCAGGTACCAAACTGGGGGTCGCTAGTTTGCCAATAACTCCACGCTTGGATCCACCTGCTGAACCATTGACGATCAAGCTGCCCAGGTCGTCCTCTCAGTCATCATTTATACAGGGGGTAGCCGAAGAAGAACCGGAGCTAGCCAAGTATGTGGCTTCCTACACTGATATTTCCTCTGCAGATGATGTAATTCTGCTAGAAAAGATACCTTACTTCATCAATAAAGGGCTATCTTTGAACTACCTCGAGCTTAATAAGCTTTGTACAATATATGCTATGGAACACGGTATAGACACTCACCTACACCGACAGGTGACAAATATTTACACCGCAAACTAGCTTACCCCAGTGGAAGACGCTTACCGCATAATCGAGGGAGGGGACCATCCAATCATCTTCGGCCGGAAGGACGACCCGCAGCCCTTCACCATAGAATAAGTCGACTTTGAATTAGATGCCGGAAGACTGCCTCTGTATCTTTATAGCCCCCAATCCAAATACCACATGCAAAAACAGGGGTATGATCTGGAGACAACGCCAGGCTTGAACTACGGTACTGGGCGACGATTACCTTTGAAGCCACCGATCCCGGCTGGCAAACCACGGGACTACTATAGCAAGACTCGATGTGGATTAGGGTATGTTACGCCCACAACGACCCCTGAAAGCTCAAACGAGGAATGCGACTGGCATTCATATTCAACCGAGTCACCAACTTATGATTCGGATACCAGCATCGAAGACGTATTCAGACAAGTCCTGTCAGTCAACATGGCATTCGCCGACGCATACGAAGAAGATAAAGACATTCCTGAAATCCTCGAGTTAGAGCCGTGGGCCCAACAGTTGGATGCACAATGGGAAAAGCGGTTCGAACATAGAGAACCTCCTACTGAAGATGAGGTTATACAAGTGGATCTCGGCAGCGAATCTTCTCCGAAACCAATCTTCGTCAGTAAAAGCCTAATAGACGAAGAGAGAGAATCGCTGCTGGAACTTGTCAAAGAATATATTAGTATGTTCGTCTGGAGCTATGAAGACATGCCAGGACTAAACCCCGAGGTTGCTCTTCACAAACTCAACATTCGGCCAGATGCAAAGCCAGTCAAGCAACAACAACGATGCTTCCGCCTAAGCATCATGGATGCTATCGAAGCCGAAGTCAACAAACTCATAGCCAGCGACTTCATTCGTGAAGAGCAACATCCAGATTGGGTCACCAACATAGTACCAGTCCTCAAGAAGAATAGGAAGATTCGAATCTGCATCGACTTTTGCAATCTGAATGAGGCATGTCCCAAAGATGAATTCCTCCTCCCTATCACAGATATCATGATTGACAACATATGCGACTTCGAACGTATGTCATTCATGGATGGCTTCTCGAGGTACAACCAAATCAAGATGTCTCTTGACGACGAAAAGCATACATCATTCCGAACACCGATTGGCACATACTGCTACACAGTCAAGCCTTTCGGTTTAAAGAATGCTGGCGCCACATATCAAAGAGCCACAAGCATCATCTTCAGAGACCACTTGTGCAAGACTGTGGAGTGCTATGTTGATGACATCGCCGTCAAGAGTCGCTATAAGGGAGACCATCTGCACGATCAGAGGGCGGTATTCGACCTGATACGAGCACACAATTTGGAAATGAACCCTACGAAGTCCTTCCTGGGCGTATCCAGCGGGAAGTTCTTGGGTTTCATCATCACCTCCCAGGGTATCCACGTAGACCCTGAGAAGACAAAGGCAATCATGGAGATGGGTCCCCCGAGAAATCTCCGAGAACTTCGAGGCCTCCAAGGGAGGCTAGCTTACATCAGGAGGTTCATTTCTAACCTCTCCGGGCGATGTCGGCCATTCACCCATCCCATGAAAAAAGGCATCTCGTTCGTATGGGATGAAGAATGCCAACGTGCCTTCGACAGCATCAAAGAATATTTGTCGAACCCTCCAGTCCTGGTAGCCCCGGTTGCTGGAAAACCATTCCTGCTCTATGTACGCACAATAGAACATTCCCTCGGCGCTCTGCTCGCACAAAACAACGATGCAGGCCATGAACAAGATATATATTACCTCAGCCGAATGATGATTGGGCCAGAGTACTGATACACCGCCGTAGAGAAAGAATGCCTCGCCCTGGTGTTCGTCATTCAAATGACGCGGCACTATGTCACAGGACAAACCATACATGTGATCTCACGAGTCAACCCCCTCAGGATCCTCATGACGAAACCAGGGGCACTCAGCTCTCGCCTCACTACGTGGGCAATATTACTGTCCCCCTACCATATGATCTTCGTCCCACAAAAGGCTGTTAAAGGTCAAGCCCTGGCAAACATTTTGGCAGCCCACCCAGGCTCGGAGTCATCCAGAATATATAAAGGAATCCCAGATGAGGTCGCCGACTCGCATGCAACCTCTCACAATGATATATGGCAGATGTTCTTCGACGGCGCCTCAAGGACCGGACCTAAGGGCAATATCGTCGTCGAAGTCGGGGTGGTACTGGTTTTTCCTTTTGGATTGGTGATCAATCGCGCTTACTCCCTCACAGAACCCTGCTCTAACAATGTGGCCGAGTACAACACTTCGGTCATTGGCCTCCAACTTTCAAGAGAGCTGGGGTTAGAATATCTTGAAGCATACGGCGATTCGCACTTAATCGTCAATCAGATCCGGGGCTCATACGAAGTCCGCCATGGAGACATGATCCCCTATCACCAAATAGCAATCAACATCATCTCGTCGTTCGAGGGGTTCTTCATCGAACACGTTCCCAGACTCCGAAATATTGAAGCCGATGCCTTAGCAGGCCTAACCGCTTCCCTAGCAGTGCCAAATCATACTCATCAATCGGTGGATGTGATAGGCCACGAACTGGTCTGCCCCAAGAACAATGTTCAATTTATGGCGAGTTATTCCGCTCAGACGATCGACGAAGTGCCGGACTGGAGACAACCATTTATTGACTTCATAGTCTACGACATCCTGCCCGAGAACCCAAAGAAAGCCACTTCCATCAGAAGACGTTCTCTCAGATTCTTCTACGATACAGAGACGAAAATGCTGTATCGGCGATCTTACGATGGGCTATTGCTTCGGTGTCTGTCAAACGCAGAAGCCAAAGAAGCCGTACGCGAATCTTATGACGGTGTCTGCGGGGCCCATCAGCCTGGCCCTAAATTGCAAGACCATCTTCATCGAATGTGCTACTACTAGCCCACGATGGTAGCAGATACGATAGACTATGTAAGAAAGTGTAAAGCCTGTCAAGTCTATGCGGACTTCATCCATCAACCATCCGAATTTCTATATCCGACAGTGGCGTCCTGGCCATTCGAAGCATGGGGGATGGATATTATTGGTCCAATCACTCCACCTTCTTTCCGAGGACATCGCTTCATACTTGCAATTACGGATTACTTCTCCAAATAGGCGGAAGCTGTTCCGCTTGCAGAAGTCAAAACTTCAAACGTGATCAGCTTCTTCAAGTATCACGTCATCTATCGCTTTAGACTGCCCCGAAGGATCATCCACGATAATGGTCCGCAGTTTGCAAGCCACGCCTTCTATCGGTTTTGTGACAAGCATCGTATCCAGAATATTGCTTCAACGCCGTACAATTCGACAGCGAATGGGTTGGCAGAAGCATTCAACAAAACAATCATCAAACTTCTCAAGAAGTTCGTATCGTCCAACAAACGCGACTGGAACGAGAAGCTTGGTGAATGCTTATGGGCGTACCGTACCACAGTCCGAACAGCCACAGGGAACAAACAATTCTCCCTGGTATACGGGAGTGAGGCAGTTCTCCCATTAGTGATGGATGATAACTACCGTCGCCGACTACAAGAGTTGGAGGCCTTAGATGAAAAGTGTCTCCTGGCTCAGCAACGGATCAAGCTATACCAAGCATGCATCTCCAGAGCCTTCAACAAGAAGGTTAAAATCAGAATATTCTAAGAGGGTGATCTCGTTCTAGCAGTCCGGAGGCCGATGGTCATGACTCACAAGAACGTCGACAAGTTCCAGCCAAAATGGGAAGGTCCGTTTACCATTGAGGCCGTATTCTCCAACGGTGCTTACCGCCTCGTAAAAACAAACGGAGACTTGCTCATGTTGCCCGTCAACGACAAGTTCCTGAAGAAATATTATGTCTAAACGACATTTTCAGGTCATTGAGTTATACAGCCGCTGGTGCCACTGAACTCACATCCACAATATTCCAGATTATTGAGTTATGTAGCCGCTGGTGCCGCTGAACTCATATCCACAACACCCCAGATTATTGAGTTATGTACCCGCCGGTACCGCTGAACTCATGTTCCAAATTCTAAATTATTGAGTCATGTACCCTCCCGTACCGTTGAACTCACAATCTCCTAGATTATCGAGTTATGTACCCGCAGGTGCCTCTGAACTCACATTCTGGTCACTCTTTCAGATAGTAAGTCATGTATGACCATACCTCTGAACTTTTTTCCTGAAAGTGATCCTCCCTCATGATCCACTACCCGCACTCCCAGTACACAAAAAGGGTAACAGATCTACAAATTTCCAAAACGGCCATGTCCTCATTACCTCTGAGTCGTTTCACTTTCGCCAAAAACAAATCACCCCTTTACATAGAACTTCCATGTCCTCATTACCTCTGAGTCGTTCTATGTACCCTCCTTCATTGAGCCCACTCCTGCCATGTCCTCATTACCTCTGAGTGGGAAGGCTCCGTCGAAGAAACCTTCATGCTTGCCATGTACTCATTACCTCTGAGTAAGTATGTTGATTCCCTTTCGACTTATTATCCGTACCCACAACCGAAGTACGCCAAGGATAATAGGACCACAAATATCCTCCGTTGAGTCCACTCTTGCCATGTCCTCATTACCTCTGAGTTGGAAGACTCTACGGTAAAACCTTCGTACTTGCCATGTCCTCAATACCTCTGAGTAAGTATGTTGGTTCTCTTTCGTCTTATTATCCGTACCCTGAACCAGGGTACGCCAAGGATAATAGGCCTACAAATGTCCTCTATTGACCACAAATATTCTCTGTTGAGTCCACTCCTACCATGTCCTCATTACCTCTGAGTAGGAAGACTCCACGGTAAAACCTTCGTACTTGCCATATCCTCATTACCTCTGAGTAAGTATGTTGGTTCCCTTTTATCCTATTATCCGTATCCTAAGCCAGGGTACGCCAAGGATAATAGGCCCAAGAATGTCCTTTGCTAAGTATCTTAGTACAGGCCCATCATTTCTCATCATGCCCCGAGAGCCCAGCTGCTCCATGGCATTCTTTCTTCCGATACCAGGAGCGTCAATGACCACCTTACCGTGGAACTGTTCTAGGTATCCCCAATCAAACTTGTTATCCGTACTTAAAACCAAGGTATGCCAAGGGTAACAGGTCCACAAACAAGTCCCCTATTCGGGGCAAACGCCATCATAACACCACAAGCACAACAAGCAGTACAAATAAAGGGTAAAATAAAACATACTCTTTTATTTGGAAGCCAAAAAGTATTACATGTTTTCGGACCACGTCCCTCTCAAAAAGAAAAGAAAAGGAGAATAGGAACAAAAGAAGAAAAGGCTGACTATGGTTCGGTATTACACAACTCCAGGAGGCGGTTTCTCACTAAGGTGGTCCCCCGTTCAAGCCGATGTCTAGCTCGGCGCTCAGCCTCCTGGGACAACCGCTCCCCATTATCCAAGTCCATGAGTGCCACCAGTCGTCTTCCAACTTCTTCAGGGAAATTTCCAGGTCAGCCGAAGCTTGATTAACTTTGTCAGCCTCCTGGATAATTAGCCCCCTGTCGATACGGGCAGCCTCAAGCTTAGACTCAAAGAAAGCTAACTTCCTCTGAAGCTCAAGGATCTGCTCCCACGTGTCAGTGATCCTGCGGGAGGCAGTCGCTTTCCGAGCCGTAACATCTTCACTCTCGTGGCTCAATTGATCATATTGATCAGACAGATTACGAAGGTCCTTCAGTATGGCCGGCCTGGTTTTATCCCGAGCAGCCCTTGCCTTCTCTATAGTAGCTGTGAGGGAACCGCGTTCCTGATCTATAGCAGTAGGCAGATCAGCCTACCGTAATACCTGAAGCTGGGCCACCAGCTGATCAGTTTCCAGCAATTTTGCCTCCAGAAGTGCAGCCACCCCTGCCCCACCGGGAAGGGCCTTATCAATTTGACCCTGGGCGCATTGTCGGGCCAAGACGAAAGAGGTCCCTCTTTCCACAGCAGCCTCCATCCCCCATTTCAAGTGACGATAAAAGCTGTCGACCACATCCTGTAACGCTTCGTCCAGGACCTCTGTAGAGGACGACGTCAGAGGAAGCGTGGCCGGCAACATCGAAGGAGTTGTGCTAGAACTTGCGACCAAGGGGACAAATTTCGAGCAGAACGATGTACGGATAGTGGCTAACTCTTTCTTTGCTACCCAAAGAGCCTGGACACTTGGCAGGGCGGAGAGATCGACTCTCGGAGCTGCCCAAGCAGAGGAAGACGCAAGAACCATCGTCCCCTGCCCCGGCTGTCCTATCACCTGACTGGCCGAACTCGAGCCCGCGGGAGGCCCATCAAGACGAGCCGGAAGGGGAGAGGCACGCTCCTCTCCGCCGGTGCCCCTTCGACAGAGTCTGTCTCAACAATGGCCATCATCGGCACTGAAGAGGCAGGACCTGCATGTCCATGACAACAGTCAATCGACGTGACCCGAAGGATGTGATGATAGAGCAGATAGGCCTCCTCGCAAGTTAAGATTCAGCTTATCTTACCAAGAGAGGAGCATGGAGGCTACAGCTCGTTCGCAGCTGGCATGGTCTCCTCACCCGCAATCTCTAAGTTAAATTTGGCCAGCTCCCCTGTCCCAGCCACCTCGAAGGGAGAGGCAACTCGATCAGCATCATCTTGATAGAATTCAGCAATTTCAGGGCTGGCTCACCGGAGACCCAGTCATCCCGAGTCACGACCTTGGCAACTTAAGATTCCTCTTCTTCTGACACCTACAAGAGGAAAAGAAGATGATTAAAATCAAAGCTAGAAGAAAGGAAGAACCGGTAGCGACTTGTTTACCTCTGATGCGGGGTCAACTTCCTCGCCTCTTTTCCTTATAGTTAACTTGTGGTGTCTGGTCACAACCAGTTTTCGGGAGCGAGGAATACTGCCAACAGGAGAAATTTGCCTGCTACACTTTCGTGCAAGGCCTGGTACAATGGGTGGCTGATCTGCCGCCATCTCATCTGGCAAAACAGGCGGCTGATCTGCCCCAACCTCTTCCAACGGAAGGGAAGAATCATCTGTATCATGCTCGTCGCCCTCATCATCCGCAGTAGTAGAGTCCGAATCTGGCACTTCGATACTATTCTTCCTCTTCCTCGTCCTGGCCCCCTGGGACCTCTCCTCCAGGCCAGTACCGACAATAAAACTGGCACCCGGGTTAAAACCGACAGGGGGTTTGTTCGCCATGACATGGTACAGAGCCGCCATATACAAAATCTCTACCGGTGCCTTAATAGCAGGGACCAAGAAAATGGTACGGGTATAGAATGTATCATAGTAGTGCCAGGCCCTGATGCCGTCAAGAAAGCTACTTTCAAAACCCAGACAAGAGCTGGGACTGTCTAGAAAAAGCTGGCTGTATCCAAACTGTCGGACAAACCTGCTGGACAGAGAAGGCTCCAGAAAAACAGTATTGCGGTTGCGATACACCAGATGAGCGGGGCGAATGTTACGCAGCCACAAGAGCATCTGGCCGTCCAGAAGCTGAGGGGGCCCAATACTATCGAGATGTACAGCCGCTATTTCTTCAGCAGTAAAACGAGGGACAGATACGAAAATATTGTACATATCTGCCCTCGCCAGTGCCATTCGGCAAGCGCACATGGTCTCGCACTCCGAAGACTCATTACAATAACGGAAGATAAAAGCGTCGTCGTCAGTTACGCCATCTTCAGAGCCCGGTCTCATCAAAGACGGATAATGCATCAGCAGCCACCCCATCAGATAATGATAGGGCAGCTCAGTCCGTTCAAAATCTGTTGTCACATCGCGAGCGATGACCTTGGATGTGAAAGTGCGAAGGCCATGGTGTATGCTGCACACCATGGCTGGAAGGAGAGCTAGCTTGACTCACGAAACTAACTTCACATCTGGAAGGATGAAATTACGACTGATCCTCTCAATAGAACCAGCTCCTTCCGAGACTACACAATTTTGCAGCCATACCATCAAAAATCTTGCTAGGAGCGCCTTCTATGACAGTTCTTGGGTATCATAATAAAAATAACCAAAAGAGTCAGTTTTACTCCCGAATCTGTCACTAGTGGTGGCCACCCTCTTGGCCGACGACACCAAATTTTGAACCGCCTCCCGGGATTGAGGACATCATGAAGTAACTCGACCTGAGGCACCCATCATAAAAAGATAGCGCACCCAGTCCTTGGTGTGGGGAGCATTCCCTTTCGAGCTGCTGTCCTTTTTGGCTATCTGCTGACATGTGCTATAGTGGCACAATATCTCTTAATAAATAGCCACGAAGCCTGGATACCGTCCCTCCAACTCTTCGAACTCCTCATTCGTGGGAGTGTATGCCTCAAAAGCTTCGTTCCCCTAAGGAAGCTTGGAGACCACGTGCATTTCGTGGAGCGCAAGCCCCATTTCCCCTACGGGTGTATAGAAGGTTCTCGTACGGCGGTTATGTAGGACCGTTGAATACCTCTAGAGGGGGGTGAATAGAGTGTGTGTGTGCAGCAGAAAATAATCACCAATTAAAACTAAACTTTAAAACTATGGCAGTGAAATAAGAGACAGTAAATATAATGCAGCAAGAGATAGAGAATTTAAACTCAGCGATACAGCGATATATACTGGTATCCCTCTGAGAGGACTAATCCAGTCTCGAGTACTCATGCTCGATGTTAATCCACTATGGCACAAGCTTTAACTGAGAGCTTGCAGTCTCTTACAACACCGTGCTTGGTGACAAGCGCACGACCAGCTTCACAACACCGTGCTTGGTGACGAGCGCACGACTAGCTCCACAACAAGAAAAGTTGTTGAACTTGGAATGACCTCTTTACAACTCTTGGAATACCAAAAGACTCTAAATCAACTCTGATAGTACTGGCTTTTGGCTAAGAGGTGTATAGGTATGATTTGAAAATCTTGGATCGTTTGAAAACACTTGAATAGTAGAGAAGATGAAGAGTGAATTGAATGATTTGAAATAAAAAGTTCTTCTCTATTTATAGGTGTTTTCTGGAACCGAACTCGGACAAAGTTCGGGCAGAGTTCGGATGCATATATCTCGCAAAGAGACGTTGCTCGCAGATTTTGAGGCAACAGAAGTTTGAATACAAACTGACCGAACTCGGACAGAGTTCGGGCCGAACTCGGGCCGAACTCGGTTATGAGTTCTATCAGGAGATTTTTAAATATTTTAACAGAAATTGTTTTTGAAAGTATTTTGAAATATTTTGTAAAAGGATATATAAGTGTAATAAGAAATATGAGTGGCAATGGGTAGGCTTTTTAGAAAGTGGACTGAAATAACCCTAAGCCAGTATTACTAAAACTGATTTTACAAAATAAATCATAGACTCAATAAAATGTAAAATACAGAATAAAATATAAAATAAGTCATCTCCATATTTGATGATGTTGATGCTTCGTTGATGCAGTACAACGTCCGTTGAAATTGATTTCATATATCTTGAAATGATTAGCAGCATTTTGTATATTTTGTGTATTGACTTAAGTGCATGTTGATTATCGAAATCGGGTGTGACCATAGAATCGGCTAACAATCTCCCCCATTTTGATAATTGACAAACTTGAGTCTATACCAAAATATATCTTGATAAAATAGAACAAAATACAAGTATACCTGAAAAAAAATGGTAGAGTTGGATTTGTTTTTGGTATGGTACTCTTTTTCTCCCCCTTTGTCAAATAGTAAAATGACTTGGCTCCCCCGTAATGTGTGAAGCCAACAATAGGAAACAAAAGACAAAGTGAAGTAAAAGAGACATAATCACAGCATAAAACAGCTACAATGGAAAGAAAATACTAAACAAATGTCATACTAATAAGTGCTGAGTACAATCATCAGAAAATGTCTAACTAGTGAGTTTAGACATAAAAAGAAAAAAATACATCAAAGCATAAAAGATCATCATCTAACAAATATCCAGTATCCAAAAGCTGAACCCGCATCACATAGTGGGGTCGTCAGCACCAGGAGCCTCTGGAGGAAAGTAGGCTGCAGTGGGGTCGAAGTGCTGGAAGGAAACCTCATCTGTGAACCGAGGACCCGGAAAGCCTGGGTGAGGCTGGATGGTGACTGGATGGACTGGATCATGGGCTAGGCTGTAGTGGACGTCAGCTATCCCATTCCTCAGCACCTGAGCCTGAGTGATGCGTCGGAACTCCGAATCCAGATAACTTTGATGATGTTGTGCAGATATAGCAACAAAATCATCAAAGTGCTAATAAAAAGTCGGATCAAATCCCGGGACAGAGGCTGGAACAGGAGCAGGAGCATCAGGAACCTCAGTGTCAGCAGCTGGAGCAGGATGAGCTCCAGGCGGCAGAGGTGGAGCAGGAAACTGTCGAGATCTGGTAAGCTCGATAGGAGTAGAGAAGAATGCACATGTCTGAAGATCAATCTCAAAACGACGAAAGATAGATGCTAAGTGCATAGGATATACCAGATTCCTTCCTGCATTTCTGCAGTTCAGCTTTCAGGACATCATGGTCTTTGGAATAGAGAATAGAATGCCAAAATAAATGTGATATAAAGCAGAGAGTTCCAAGAAGGTCACTTCATCTGTGGATCCTTTCTTTGGAAGAAGGACAGAGAAAATCATTCGATGAAGTTCATAAAAGGATTGGTTCAAGTTCTTTGAATAAACCCTACGAGGAACAGGGTTTGGATGACAAATGAGTTCCCTAAAAGAGGCTAGGGTAACATCAGCAGGGAACTAGACATGGGTAATGTCAACCAAAGCGTCACCAAGATCAGGAACATGGAAAATTTACTGATATCGGTAGCACTGAATTCTAGTTCTTGCCCAGCAACGCAAGAATAGAAATTTCTGTTAGGTTTTACTTACAAATTACAGTAAAACATTCGGACGGCATTGTCAAAAATGTTTTCTGATACCTCAAAAAAATCTTGGTATCCTAAGTGGTCAAAAGTATGAGCGTATTCAGAAAATATGGTAAAATTTACAAAAGCTCCATTGCAAATCCTACGACCAGGAAAAGAGTCGAACCAAAGATCAGAAAACTCTTTGTCCGGAAACAAAGTAGAATCATAGTCTTCTGCATCCATTGGTCGTGCTGGACTAAAAAGGCTAGCAGGTGTATAATCCGAAGAGGAGGAGGCACCTTGGAAAGATGATCTATGACGCTTAGGAGCCATTGAAAGAAATTGAAGGAAAGGAAGTAGATTACCTTTTTAAGAAAAAAGGAGGAAGATGAGAATTCAAAACGCCCACCAGATCACTTGGATTCCTTGCTAGGATGGAGGAGGAAGAACTTTCTAGGAGAAAGGAGGAGTAATTTCGAGTTGGTGAGTGAAAAAGAGTGGAGAAAAAGGGTTTATAAAGGGGCTAGGGCCGGCTGTTCATTTCTGGAACCATAACAGCGTCGACCGAACTCGGTCCGAATTCGGTCCGAACTCCGTCAGAGTTCGGCCCGAGATCGGTCACTTGTATTCCCGAGACAGTAAATGCAGTTCTGGTTGGTTAAAAAGTAAATTTATGACTTTTGACTCTAGTATTTAATAACTTACGTTATTTATGGGTTAACTGTAGGGGTTGTCCCAGCTAACGGAGGTTCACCGGGGAACTCTTAAGTACCGCTTCGCTTCGACCGTAGTCGTGGTGACAGACATACCCTTTTTAGGTTTGTACCAAAAAATAATTTCCGTTAAATAAATCCCAAAGTTACAAGTCATGAAATTAATTTTAATTACCATATTGCATTATGAATCTAAAAATTCAAGTATACCGAGCTTACGCATCATTATGTTAAAACGGTCTTCAGCCAATGGTTTTGTGAATATGTCTGCTAGTTGATGATCTGTGTCAATAAATTCTAGGCAGATATCTCCGTGTTGTTGATGATCACGAAGAAAATGATGTCTTATCTCTATGTGCTTTGTGCGTGAATGACAGATAGGGTTCTTAGTCAGATTAATAGTGCTAGTGTTGTCACAATAAATAGGAATATTAGTGTAGTGCATATTGTAGTCTTCTAAGGTTTGCTTCATCCACAAAATCTGAGCACAACAACGTCCTGCGGCGATATACTCAGCCTTAGTTGTTGATAATGCTTCTGAATTTTGTTTCTTGCTAAACCAAGAGACTAAGGCCTTTCCTAGGAAATAACATGTGTCACTGGTACTTTTACGGTCCACTTTGCATCCTGCAAAATCTGAATCTTAGTAACCTATCAGGTCAAAGGATTTGGTTTTAGGATACCATAAGCCGACTGTAGAAGTTCTTTTAAGGTATCGGAAGATACGCTTAACGGCAGTAAGATGTGATTCCTTAGGATTTGCCTGATAACGTGCACAAATGCAAACACTAAACATAATATCAGGACGACTAACAGTTAAATATAATAAACTACCAATCATACCTCGATACTTACGTTGATCGACAGGTTTGCCACTTTCATCAGCATCAAGCTTTGTAGATGTAGCCATAGGAGTCCCGATTGGCTTTACATTCTCGAGGTCACACTTTTTCAGTATGTCCTTCGTGTACTTAGCTTGGTTGATGAATGTTCCTTTTGAGTGCTGTTTGATTTGAAGTCCTAGGAAGAAGTTTAGCTCTCCCATCATACTCATCTCAAATTCACTCTGCATACACTTAGCAAAATCTTGACAGAGTTTTTCATTAGTAGAACCGAATATTATGTCATCAACATAAATTTGCACAAGAAGGATGTCATCATTCAAGGATTTGATAAATAAAGTAGTATCAACTTTTCCTTTTGAAAATCCATTTACAAGTAAGAAGGCACTTAGGCGTTCATACCAAGCACGAGGTGCTTGTTTGAGTCCATAAAGGGCTTTCTTAAGCTTGAAGACGTGATCAGGTTTTTGAAAATCTTCAAAACCAGGGGGTTGTTTCACAAAAACTTCCTCTTTTAAAAATCCATTTAAAAATGCACTTTTTACGTCCATTTGAAATAATTTAAAATTATTAAAACATGCAAATGCACAAAACATGCGGATGGCTTCTAGTCTAGCAACAGGAGCATAGGTCTCATCATAATCAATTTCTTCTTCTTGATTATAACCTTGTGCCACTAGACGTGCTTTGTTGCGTAGAACCTGTCCATCTTCGCTGAGTTTATTTCGGAACACCCATTTGGTACTAATTATCGATTGACCAATAGGTTTAGGAACGAGTTCCCAAACTTGGTTTCTCTCAAATTGATTAAGTTCCTCTTGCATGGCAGAAATCCAAAACTCATCAGTAAAAGCATCATCTACATTCTTAGGTTCTATTTGAGAAATGAATGCTATATTTGCTGCTATATCAGAATTTTTAAGAGATGAACGTGTACTTACACCTTTAGATACATCACCTATGATGAGTGTTTCTGGATGATCTGGCTTGAATTTTAATGATTCAAATTGTTGGGTCATATCTTTCACAAAACTTTTCTCAGTTCTTGCATCTTGGGTCAGATCTTTCACAGAACTCTTCTCAGTCCTTGCATGTGTATCTTCATCATCACTGTCGCTAGATCTGTGACTATTTAACTCATCAAAAGTAACATTAATAGTTTCTTCAACAATCATAGATCTTTTATTGAAAATTCTATATCCCTTACTCTTAGCAGCATATCCGAAAAATATCTCGTCATCTGCTTTGGAGTCGAACTTTCCCAACTTATCCTTGGTGTTCAGGATAAAACAGCGACATCCAAAAACTTTAAAGTAAGAAATGTTTGGAATTCTTCCAAACCAAAGCTATATGGTGTTTTCTTCGAGATTGGTCGAAGTAACACCCTATTCAAAACATGACAGGCTGTACTAACAGCTTCTGCCCAAAAATATTTAGGAAGATTATACTGATTCAGCATGACTCTAGCCATTTTGCTTAGAGTACGATTCTTTCGCTCCACAACACCATTCTGTTGGGGAGTTCTAGGACAAAAAAATTCGTGGTAATATCCACTATCATCACAAAACTTTTTGAAATCAGAATTTTTGAATTCGCCACCATGATCACTTCGGATACGAGTAATCATGAAGCCTTTTTCGTTTTGTACCTTTTTGTAAAATATCTAAAATTCAAAAATTGCATCACTTTTGTTTGATAAAAAGGAAATCATCAACAAGAACGAAAGCGTAGAGCTTACCGCCAAGACTAGCGACTCTACTAGGACCAAATAAATCCATGTGAATCAACTGCAAAGGTCTAGAAGTACTTACAGCGTTGATGGATTTAAAAGTAGACCTATATGCTTTGTTCTTTTCACAGTCAGCACATACCATATCTCTCTTGAATGGAATCTCAGGGAGTCCTCTTACCAACTTCTTTGTACTTAGTCGTGAGATAGTATCCATGTTTGCATGTCCTAGTCTCATGTGCCATAGCCAGCTTTCATCTTGATTGGCTACTAGGCACCTACCTGCATTATTAGTATTCTCCAAAAAGAAAACATAAATATTGTCTTCTCTAATCCCTTTATATATGGGATCACCAGATGACATATCATATATGGTACATTTATCTTTCACAAAATTGATACCATAACCATTATCTTCCAAATGACTTATGCTTAATAGGTTATGTTTAAATTCTGTTACTAGACAAACATCTTTTATTACTGGATAGGGAGAAATACCTACAGTACCATTACCAATTATATCACCTCTCAAGTTATTTCCGAAGGAGACATATCCTTCTTTCTTCATCGATAACGTAGCGAATAAAGATGCATCACCAGTCATGTATCGTAAACATCCGCTATCGAGGATCCATTTGCTTCTAGCATGAGAGGGTTGAGGGTCCACCTACAAGACAAGTAGATGAATCCTTTGGTACCCATTTTCTGAAGGGTCCATTCTGATTAGCTTTAGGTCTTCAAATTAAAGTGTGATTGTCAACAAGCTTTCTTGCTAAACAATACAGTGATATGTGACCGTGTGTACCATAATAAGTGTAAGTCAGCTTAGAACTAGATGTGGTCACCACTGTGTTTACATGCTTGTTTGGTTTGGAGAACCTATAAGTGAAAGCATGATTATATACGTGTTTCTTCTATGCTTTCTTGTTTTTAGTCCTCTTAGGTGTATGCTTGGCATTAGGACTAATTTTAGGCTGTGTCACAGGTATTGCCTGTTTGCCTAACTTGATTTCTAACTTTTTAGAAATCGCAATAGACTTTTCATATCTAGCAGTCATATCTGAGAGTCTTTGTTCTGTTACTAGGTGCTTCTTTTTCTCTTTGTCATATAGTTCTTACATCTTGACATAGTCACTTTCTTTCTTTTCAATTTTGAGGATAGCCTCATGATAGTCTACCTTGAGTTTGGCTATCTCTTCCGTGTTACCGGTAGTAGACGTCTCTTTAATAGCTTCAATAAGATTGGACAGTCTAGCTAACTCGGTTGTGTATGCCTTAATCTCTTTTCGAGATTGCTTATACTTGTCAAGCACATTTTTGTGTTCTTCAAGTAAATCGCTAAAGGCATTTTCTAACTCATCGAAAGTAAAGTCATGATATAGAGGGTTTGAAGATACCTTATCAAATGCCATAAGATAGACATTTGTATTGCCGTAGGGTCTATCCTCTTCTTCTGAATCACTGGCATCACTTTCGTGCCAGATACTTGTGTTGGCATACTTTCGATCGGTTGTTGCTTTTCTGGTTGATCTTGATCTGTCATATGGACTACTTTTCTTGGTGGTTGGACAGTCCTTCTTCGTGTGCCCTGTCTTCTTGCATCCAAAGCATATGGTTTCATCTTCATTGCTTTCTTGGATATCTTTCTTCTTTCTGCTTGTAAACTTTAGGTATTTCCTGAAGTTCTTCACAAGTAGGGCATGTTCATCACCACTTGATGATTCTTCATCAGAGTCATTGCATCTTGATTTTCTTGCTTGAGCTTTGAAGGCAATAGATTTTTCTTTTGGTGTTGCTTTCTCAAACTCTTGCAAATCAAGTTCATGGGTCATCAGCTTCCCCATCAGTGTTTCCAAGGACATAGTGGTGAGATCGTTTCCTTCAATAATTACTGTGGCTTTTGGATTCTAGTTCTTTGTTAGAGCCCGCAGCACTTTTTTGATCTTCTCATGATTGCTGTAATCCTTACCAAGGGATTGCAAAGGATTAGTTATATCAAGGAAACGAGTAAACATCTGTGTAATTGACTCACCGAATTTCATCTTGAAAGATTCATATTCCTGAGTCAGTCTACTAATTTTGGATTCCTTCACTTGGGAAGTACCTTCATGAGTTACCTCAAGAAGTTTCCAAATTTTGTGAGACGTCTTACAGGTTGAAACTCTGTTGAACTCTGTTTTGTCAATTGCACAGAATAGTGCGTTGATGGCACGAGCATCTAGACTAGCCTTAGCTTTTTCAGCTTCAGTGTATTTGTCATTAGGCTTGTCTACAAGCTGGCCTTCAACCACTGTGGGTGCTGGTTTCTTATAACCATCAACGACTATTGACCAAAGATCAAAGTCAAGCGATTTTAGAAAGAAAGTCATTCGTGTTTTCCAAAAGGTATAATTTGTTCCATCAAATAGGGGAGGTCTATTTGTGGATTGCCCTTCACCGTTGAATATTGATTTCACGGCTGCCATATATACTCTCTGAGGTATGTTATATTTGAATATAACCTGCTTTGATACCAATTGTAGGACCGTTGAACACCTCTAGAGGGGGGTGAATAGAGTGTGTGTGTGCAGCGGAAAATAATCACCAATTAAAACTAAACTTTAAAACTATGGCAGTGAAATAAGAGACAGTAAATATAATGCAGCAAGAGATAGAGAATTCAAACTCAGTGACACAGCGATATATACGGGTATCCCTCTGAGAGGACTAATCCAGTCTCGAGTACTCTTGCTCGATGTTAATCCACTATGGCATAAGCTTTAACTAAGAGCTTGCAGTCTCTTACAACACCATGCTTGGTGACAAGCGCACGACCAGCTTCACAACACCGTGCTTGGTGACGAGCGCACGACTAGCTCCACAACAAGAAAAGTTGTTGAACTTGGAACGACCTCTTTACAACTCTTGGAATACCAAAAGACTCTAAATCAACTCTGATAGTACTGGCTTTTGGGTAAGAGGTGTATAGGTATGATTTAAAAATCTTGGATCGTTTCAAAATACTTGAATAGTAGAGAAGATGAAGAGTGAATTGAATGATTTGAAATGAAAAGTTCTTCTCTATTTATAGGTGTTTTCTGGAACCGAACTCGGACATTGTTCGGGCAGAGTTCGGATGCATATATCTCGCAAAGAGACGTTGCTCGCAGATTTGGAGGCAACAGAAGTTTGAATACAAAATGACCGAACTCGGACAGAGTTCGGGCCGAACTCGGTTATGAGTTCTGTCAGGAGATTTTTGAAATATTTTAACAGAAATTGTTTTCGAAAGTATTTTGAAATATTTTGTAAAAGGATATATAAGTGTAACAGGAAAGATGATTGGTAATGGGTAGGCTTTTTAGAAAGTGGACTGAAATAACCCTAAGCCAGTATTACCAAAACTGATTTTACAAAATAAATCATAGACTCAATAAAATGTAAAATACAGAATAAAATATAAAATGAGTCATCTCCAGATTTGATGATGTTGATGCTTCGTTGATGCAGTACAACGTCCGTTGAAATTGATTTCATATATCTTGAAATGATTAGCAGCATTTTGTATATTTTGTGTATTGACTTAAGTGCATGTTGATTATCGAAATCGGGTGTGACCATGGAATAGGCCAACAGGTTATACATCTCCAGCAGAGATATAAATAATCTCTTGTTTATGGGCAAGCCATGGCTGGTGCCCCGAATAGCATGATAAAGACCAATCTCACACAGAAAGGCCTTATACTTTTGCAAGATCCACATAGATAGATTGGTCCATGAGGGAATAGGGTGTATCCAACTCGGGAGCATCAACCGGCCAATGGGATAGGAGCCCTTCCGAGCAAGTTGGTTCATAAAAGTATCGGTTGCAAAAAATATGAAATTGGGACCCGGTACATTCAAGAAAGTACCCGGGGCCAATCCCATTACAGAACGGCTGGTGTGCACCTTGCCAGCATATACTGACTTTATACTGTTGTTATAATGGATGTCTCCCACAAACATCCCACTTCGAGTAGGAGTTAAAGGCTCCTCCATCTTCCGGTCCAGTGGGAGCATATTGAACAAAGATAGTGGGAAGTGACGCTCCATTTGGGGGATGTGGATCGCCATTCCGTTAGAAACAAAACTCCAGTTCTCTGACACATCCAGAACCTGACTGTTCTTAACAGTCAAGGCGTCTCCGAAGAAGAACGCAGGCTTCAAGTACTCCCCTTCTAATTTTCCCGAGTTCATCATAGCATTGAGAAAAAAGAAGGGCTGGTTCTTGAGGGCATTCAATCTCGCCGGAGGCTCATCATTAGGAAACTGGTCCGCCACATGCCTAACTATATGGTCGTACCTATAGCCCAGAGCAGCTTGGGCACGACCTACCAGGAGTTCTCCAGCAGCATTAACTGGCAAATTCACTGAGACAAAGACAAAAGAAATAAGTTAAAAAGATGATTGACTAGTGCCCTCAAGCCTATGCGGCTCGGATTCAAAGAAGCCTCAGGCGGCCCAACTCAGAAAAAAGCTTATACGGCTCCAACTAGTGGAGACTCATGCTACAGTGACTAAACATAGTCATGCAGCTCTGTTCAAACACAGCCTCATGAGACAGAGTTCGAATAAGTTTAAAAGGCTCATACGACAAGACGAGTTCAAGCGAGCATATGCGGTCCAAATCAAATAAGCTTATGCGACCCCGTTAGAGACACGCTTATGCGGCTCAAATACAGATAAGTTCATACAGTCCAATTCGAATATGCTTATACGGTCCAAATCAAGTGAGTTTATGCTGAGCTTATGAGGCCTCGGTAGAGAAGTACTTATGCGGTCACAATAACAGATCTCATACGGCTCCGACATGGAACATACCCCATACAGCTCGAGACGTGTATGCGACACACAAGAAGATGGAGGCTCGCGCATAAAATATGCGACGTAGCCATGATAGTCAGGGTTCCAGACTCATGCAAAAAGTCTTTACCATCGATAGCGGGATAGACGTCGAGGTGAACTACAGGTACGTCAGCTGGAGGAGGAGCTGCCACATCCGTCGCCGCAGAAGCAGCTTTCTTACCCTTCGTCGCTGATGAAGACACTGCCTTCTTTGCCGCAACAGTCTTCTTGGAAGCCATTACTATGATCAGAGAAAGAAGACGAAGACAAGAGGGTTAGGTCAATAGCAGAAAGTAAAAGAAAGTCTTTTCCAAACACCCTGCTATTTATAGGCAGAACCCAAATGAACCGATGCATCGGTCAACGAGCTGTATAACTGACTCGGCGTTTATCAAGGCGATCTGATTATTTAGGGCTAGACTCTTGGGATCCTGTCCCAAAAAGTGGCCTTAGAATCAAACAGCAATTAATGCAAAAAGATTTGCATACGTGACAGGATGACATGGCAAGGAGCTCATGCGGCCAGACAGCCCATGCGGCCAAAGGGTCCATGCGACTGAGGAGGCTATACGGTTGGGACATCCATGCGGCAAGGACATCACATGCGGCCAAAAGAGTTTATACATAGCCATGCTTCTTATTTAAAGTATTTCAATTTTGCAAATTGAAAACTTTGAAGGAGGTCTTGTAGAAGCATGGAAAAGAATAAAAAAGATCCATGTGGCTAAGGATCCCCATGTGGCTCAGAGAGCTCATGCGGCTCAGGGACCCATGTGGCTCAAGCGTCTATACGGCTCGAATAGTTTCACGTGGCCCGCAATAGCTCTTCCCTTTGTCTTCTACTGCATTTAATGCCTTGACGACTGACAGCTCTGACATGCGATAATGGCTCCGTCATAATGGCAGATTCCTAAGGAAACAAAGGATATCTCTGACACAATCCGTCAAACCCCAAAAGACCTTTATACGGCCTTGACACGTGGACAGTCGCATGCAGCTCAGACAGAGGCCACCCATGCGGCTCAGGCAGAAGCTATCCTATGCAGCTCACGAGAACTACCCCATGCGGCTCAAGCAGAGGCTATCTCCATGCGACTCACGAGGACTATCTCCATGCGGCTCATGAAGAAAGCACCCATCATACGGTCACCTACGCTCATGCGGCTCAGATCACCACCATGCGGTTCAAATGTTCAGGGGCCACTCCCAAGCAGTCTTGACACGTGGCCAGCCTTATGCGGCTCAATGGGGAGCAGTCCTTATGCGGCTCAGATTTTCTAAGTGGCTCGCGGTTAAGACACGTGGCATGATAATGGGACATGTGACATCAAATCGACCGAAATCTATCAACAAATTGCAATAAAATATTGGGATCAAATCAGATCATTTGCAATCAAGTAAATCAATGACACGTGGCTGGAAATTCGAGATTGGCATAACAAATTATGGAGATTTATGTCAATCATCATTAATTACCCACAAAGATTTGATGCAATCATATTAATTGCCCAGATCTATTATATTGAATATGAGCGGCCCAGATTCATGAATCCTTAGCCGCCGGCTTTTGAGAATGGGCAATCATTGCAAACCCTAATGATGTCCCCCACTCTTATAAATAGCAAGGGGTTATTCTGTAAAACCCCTAAAATTTCTACTATTTTTTTCAATTAAATTTAGTACTGATTTAAAATTTTCGTAATACACGTCGCGTAGTCGTATTATACGTCGTGCACGACTTTTATTTCTTTTTCGAATTTGCTCGACGAGTGCGAATATGTATGAGCATACATATTTTTGAAAAACATTATTTTTATTATTTTTATGGTTTCAAAATAATATAGGTAATAATTATTTCTAGCTATCATTTCAAGTTTATGGTTTTAATTATGAAAAGCCTTTTATTTAAAATTATAAAGTATTTTCCCATAAAATGGTATATTATAAAGTATATTTATGTAAAGAATATTGTGCATACATATAGCTCATAAATATTTATTAAGTTATTTTAAATAAAAATGCAATTTTTGAAATTAATATTATTAGTATTTTTGGAAAGCATATTTTGAATTTATTATGGAGATTTAAATCTTGTTTTGAATCTATGTATTTATTTAAATAGTTAAATAATTAAAATTTGATTTATTGATTTGATTTTAAACTAAAAGATTTAATTTCATTTAAATTAGATTTGGATTTGGATTTGGATTGAATTTGATTTGATTGATTTAATTTAAATAGATGATTTATCTACTTGGGTTTTAAATATTCCTAGTCCATATCTAAGTGAAAATTCCCACATCCTATAAATAGGCAGGTACTCCTCCACATTATTCATCCACAAATTTTCCACAACCCAAAGGTGCATCGTGTCCATGTTCCCTCTCCCCGTTCACTATATTATTTTTCTATACAAGTACATTTATCCCTACCGTGTCCGACACACCGGACACCATTCCTATCAATTCTTCGTGTCTCACAGGACACGCCCGTTATACCCGACATGATTCAGACCAAAATCCTAACCTAACCCTAGCTATCGCCCAAACCTCGGCCACCGCCACCAGTGGACAACTCCACCACCGCCAAGACCACCATCATCGACACCCTGGCCAACTCCGGCCAACCATCCAAACCACCATCTCTGTCGTCATCATCACATCCCCGCCACCATCCAGAATAAACACAGCCACTGTCCACACCACAACCGACCACCGTCCGCACACCAAGCCCGACCATGACCCCGAAAACACCGACAAACCATCACCACTGTCATTTCGACAGCCCCCTCAAGCCCCATCATCACCATCACTACCCTGCCATCGTTGGCATTCCGACAGCCCTGGACAAACCATCAAAACCACCACCAACAAGCAACAGAGAAAACCCCAAATAAATTTCGACCACCACTTACCTCCGGTGAACCCGTCGCCCGAGCGCCGCCTTACGCCGCGGGCGCACACGTCCTCCGGTGCTTCCCGTCGCCTCCGGCCATTGGCAGCACCAACCGTTCTCCCTCTCCGACTCCTCCTCCGTCGCGCCAAGCCGCCGGCGTGAGACTCCCGTCGCATCCCCAAACCCTCGCTGAAACCCCGCGCCCATCCTCATTTTACCGCCGGCTCCCCACCGCTGGAGCGCTGAGCCTCCGCCCACAGCCTCCATCCGCCCTCTTCCTGAAACCTTCGCCGTCGTCCCCGCCTGGCCGCCGTCGGAGCGGTGAGCCCCGACCAACCTCCTCCTCGCGCCTCGCCGCGCTTCCTCCTCCGTGAGCCACAGGACCACCGACCCTCCGCCTGAGCGGCCGACCCGAACCCCCGATCGAAACCGCTCCTCCGCCCCTGTTTTCGCTCACCAACCACCGGCGTCGCCTCTCTCTCCCCGACCGGCCGCTTCCCCCTCCTCACTCTTCCAAGTCTTCTTCCTCTCTCTCTCTCCCACTCGTTACGGATACCATATTGGATTTATGGCATGGGAAGATACGTTACCGTGAATTAGTTTACCATCTCCTGTCCTTGTTTGGTTGGGGGGGATGGTACGCTCGTTCAATAGGTGCGTATTGGAATATGTTATAATTCGATTTAATTATTTATTTGAGCAATATTTATTCAGTTTATATGGCATGATATTATGTGTCTTGTTACGTCCCTCTGAGGACCTGGTTGTCTTGCCAGGTGTGTGCTATTGTCTTTCGCAGGTGCTTTAGCTCTAGCCGTGTTCATTGCTACATCTCGAGGATGATTGCACTTGGATCGTCTTCGCTTTGCTCGCCACTCATTTCATTTTCTATGTACTTTTCTTTATTTTGTTGGTAGTGGATTTGTCTCCGTCCAACATATTGTATCAAGACAAATTCATAGTTGATTATATGAAACCTTTTATTCTTGTGGATGAGATTAGTTATGGTTCTACTGCATTTTACAGCTTATGTATTTATACGAGGCTTCCATATATTGGAGTATACTTCGTATGAATACAGCTGGCATGTCTACGTTCCTAGTCCTACGTATTTTGGGCCTGGGGCGTTACATATTCCCTTGTAAGAGACACACACAGAGTAGAGAGAGCAGAGAGACAAAGGCGCGCACAGAGAGCATCCTGAGAGCATTTCTTCTCCAGAGCCAAGGTTGCATCTGATCATCCAAGGAGTAAGGAAGAGCTGCTGTCGCTTTTCCGAGCCTCTACCGTCACCTCCCAGAATCTAAAATAAACAATTGTACTTAGATTATTGTACCTAGGTTTTCGTCCCTAGGATTTCTTTGTACAAGCGAGTTTGTATTGTGAAGTAAAAGTCCAGTCCTCCGATAATTGTTCTGTTCTTTTATATTTTATGGCAAACAAATGCCATGGAGCAGCTGGTCTCCTGGGGCATGATGAGGAATGGTGGGCCTGTACCAAGAAACTTAGTAAAGGACATTCGTGGGCCTATTATCCTTGGCGTACCATGGCTTAGGATACGGATAATAAGATGAAAGGGAACCAACATATATACTTACTCAGAGGTAATGAGGATATGGCAAGTATGGGGGTTTTGCCGTGGAGTCTTCCTACTCAGAGGTAGTGAGGACATGGTAGGAGTGGACTCAACAGAGAATATTTGTGGACCTATTATCCTTGGCGTACCCTGGCTTAGGATATGGATAATAGGATGAAAAGGGAACCAATATACCTACTCAGAGGTAATGAGGACATGGCAAGTATAAGGGTTTTACCGTGGAGTCTTCCTACTCAGAGGTAATGAGGACATGGCAGGAGTGGACTCAACGGAGGATATTTGTGGACCTATTATCCTTGGCGTACCATAGGGTTTTTTTTGTTACAGATAATAAGTCGAGGGAGGACCAACATATTTACTCAGAGGTAATGAGGACATGGCAAATATGAGGGTTTCTTCGATGGAGCCTTCCCACTCAGAGGTAATGAGGACATGGCAGGAGTAGGCTCCATGAAGGGGTACATAGAACAACTCAGAGGTAATGAGGACATGGAAGTTCTATGTAGAGGGGTGATTTGTTTTTGGCGGAAGTGAAACGACTTAGAGGTAACATTGACGTGGTCGCTTTAGAAATTTTGTGGATCTGTTACCCTTTTTGTGCACAGAGAGTACGGGTAGTGGATCATGATGGAGGAGCTCTTTCAGAGAAATAAGTTCAGAGGTATGATCATACATGACTTACTACCTAAAAGAGTGACCGGAATGTGAGTTCAGAGGCACCTGCGGGTACATAACTCGATAATCTGGGAGAGTTGGAGTATGAGTTCAGAGGCACCAGCGGGTACATAACTCGATAATCTAGAGTGTTGTGGATGTGAGTTCAGCGGCACCAGCGGGTACATAACTCGATAATCTGGAGTGTTTTGGATGTGAGTTCAGCGGCACCAGCGGGTACATAACTCAATAATCTGGAATTTTTGTGAATATGAGTTCAGCGGCACCAGCGGATACATAACTCAATAATTTAAGATTTTTGTGAATATGAGTTCAGCGGCACCAACGGGTACATAACTCAATAATCTGGGATTTTTGTGAATATGATTTTAGCGGGTACATAACTCGGTAATCTGGAAATATCGTTTAGACATAATATTTCTTCAGGAACTTGTCGTTGGCTGGCAGCATGAGCAAGTCTCCATTTTGTTTTGCGTGGCAGAAAGCACCGTTGGAGAATACGGCCTCAATGATAAATGGACCTTCCCATTTTGGCTAGAATTTGCCGACGGTTTTATGAGTTATGATCATCGGCCTCCGAACTGCCAAAACGAGATCGCCCACTTGGAATGTTCTGATTTTAACCTTCTTGTTGAAGGCTCCGAAGATGCGTGCTTGGTAAAGCTCGATTCGTTGCTGAGCCAATAGGCGCTTTTCATCTAAGGCCTCCAAATCTTGTAGTCGACGATGGTAGTTATCGTCCGTCGTCAATTGATAAGTGAGAGCGACGCGAAACGAAGGTATTTGAGTCTCCAATGGGAGAACGGCTTCACTTTCGTACACCAGGGAGAATTAATGGCATGTTCCATGTGGCTGTTCGGACTGTAGTACGGTATGCCCATAAGAATTCACCAAGCTTCTCGTTCCAGTCGCGTTTGTTGGACGACACAAACTTTCTGAGCAACTTGATGATGGTTTTGTTGAATGCTTCTGCCAACCCATTCGCTGCCGGATTGTATGGCGTCGAAGCAATATTCTGGATGCGGTACTTGTTGTAGAACCGATAGAAGACGTGGCTTACAAACTGTGGACCATTATCGTGGATGATCCTTTGGGGCAGTCCAAAGCGATAGATGACGTGATGCTTGAGGAAGCTGATCACGTTTGAAGTTTTGACTTTTGTAAGCGGAACAGCTTCCTCCCATTTGGAGAAGTAATCTGTGATTGCGAGTATGAAGCGATGTCCTCGGAGGGAAGGTGGAGTAATAGGACCGATGATATCTATTCCCCATGCTTCGAATGGCCAGGATGCTACCGTCGGATGTAGAAATTCGGATGGTTGGTGGATGAAGTCCGCATGGACTTGGCAAGTTTTGTACTTTCTTACATAGTCTATCGTATCCGCTACCATCGTGGGCTAGTAGTAGCCCATTCGGCGAAGACGGTCTTGCAATTTTGGGCCAGGCTGGTAGGCCCCGTAGACACCGTCATGAGCTTCGCGTACGGCTTCTTTGGCTTCTGCGTTTGACAGACATCGAAGCAATAATCCATCGTAGGATCGGGATACATCATTTTTGTCTCTGTATCGTAGAAGAATCTGAGAGAACGCCTTCTGATAGAGGTAGCCTCTTTTGGGTTCTCGGGCAGGATGTCGTAAACTACGAAGTCAATGAATGGTTGTCTCCAATCTGGGACTTCGTTGATCGTCTGAGCGAAATAACTCGCCACGAATTGAACATTGTTCTTGGGACAGACCAGTTCATGGCCTATCATATCCACCGATTGATGAGTATGATTTGGCACTGCTAGGGAAGCGGCAAGGCCTGCTAAAGCATCGGCTTCGATATTTCGGAGTCTGTAAAACCCCTAAATTTCTACTATTTTTTTAAATTTTGGTACTGTTTTAAATTTTTGTATTGTACGTTGAGTAGTCATATTTTACGTCACGCACAAGATTTTATTTTTCGTAATTGCTCGACGAGTGCGATCATGTGCGAGCATCCATATTTTTGAAAATATTATTTTCTATTTTTAAAAGTTTCAAAATAATATACATAATAATTATTTTGTTATCATTCCAAAAATTTTCAAGTTTGTTATTTTATTTATAAAGTCCTTCATTTCTCAAAATTATTAATAATAAATAATATTTTTATGGTATGCTAGAAAAGCATAATTATGAGAACATCATTTTGTGCCTACATATATATTTCGTATTTATTTGCTAGTTTATTATAAATAAAATATAATTTTTGAGATTATTAATATTAATATTTTATTATTAAGAAAAAGATATTTAAAAATAATTATTATTTTCGAAATTTCTATTATTGGTATTTTCAAAAATATTTTTGGAAGTTATTGTATCCATTTAAATTGTGATTTAATTTTTGGAGTTATTTAAATAGATTAAATAAATATCCATATTTAGAATTTGATTTATCCCATTTGATTTTAAAGTAAAAAAAAAAATTAATTGAATTTGTATTTGGATTGGGTTTGATTGATTTAAATTAAATTACGAATTTTCTATTTTGGGTTTAAACTAATCCTAATTCTTATCTAATTGGGAATTTCCACATCCTATAAATAGGCAGGTACTCCTCCAATTCCTATTATTCATTATTTATCCACAACCATGTGCATCGTGTCCGTGTCGACTACCCCTTCCACTATTTTTCTTTTACATATACATTTTTACTATATGTCCGACAATCCCGGACACATCCATCAATCCTCTCCCATGATCGGTGTCCTACAGGACACGCCGACACCAAGACAACCTATCCCTATCCTAACCCTCGCTGTCATCAGCACCCCGACCGCTCGCCAACTGCCAACGTTTCATCAGCCACATCCCGTCCACCCCAACGGCCCTCGACAACCCCCAACCACCACAGGATGGCACCACCACCACCTCATCACCAATTAAACCACCCCTCTTTCTGGACACACTCCCCGGCAAACACCATCTTCCTGCCACCATCACCAGGAAAGTAAATGAAGAGGAATAAGAAACCCTCACCTCGACCGAGTCCTCTGCACCACCGCACAGGGCCGCGACACCACGAGCGCGCGAAGGAGCCTCCGCCGTATTCCCCGCCGACTAGCCCTATTCTCCGCGTCCATCCGGCACCACATCGGAGATGCGAACCCGCGCTCCGGCCATCTCACCGCGAGTAGCCATCCGTCGTGCCGCCCCTCCTTAGCAGCCGTCTCCACTCGTGGACGGCCGAGCGCGCCGCCTGAGATTCGCCTCCTCTCGCCGATCTCCTCTCCAGCAATTCTACCAGACCGCCGCCCCTCTCCGACTTGGATCCACCGCCGCGGCCTGGATCCTCGCCGCCAGGCGCGCTGACCGCGCGCCGTTCTCCTCCAGCTGACGCCGGCGAGACTCCCCCGCTTATCCTTCCCCGGAGCCAAGCGTCGATGAAACCCTCGCCGAGGCCGACCACCTCCGACCACCTCAAAAGCCCCTCTCCGCCGTGTCAACGACTCCACTCCTCCGCTCCACATCCACCCTAGATCCAGCCGCTTGGTTGCGCGCCACCACTGCACGAAGCAGGCGAGACCGCCGGCCTCCACCCGGGCTACGCCGCCTCACCAAGTCCCGACGCCGCTCCTCCCGGCCCCTCCGACCTCCGCCCATCGAAACCCCGGTGAGCTCCCAAAACTCTCCCCACTCTTCTCCTCTGAACCCTTTTTCCCCATTCTCTACTTTTGTTTGTTTCCCATTTCGTTTTGAGAAGAAAACCGCAGCAGTAACATCTATTATTATTATTATTATTATTATTATTATTATTATTATTATTATTAGTAGTAGTAGTAGTAGTAGTTTTATTATTATTATTAGTTTTTGTTATTATTATTACTATATTATTATTATTATTCTTATTATTATAATTGTTATTATTATTTTTATTTTTATTAGTATTATTATTATTTTCTATCAAATTATTATTATCATTATTTGTTGTTAATTAGAGTATTATTTTAGAAGGCATACAATTATTATCTAGCTAATTTCAAAAGTTGGTTTTTGTCTAAACAAGTTGCTAATATTTTCAAATAAGTTAACCAAAAATATATTCTAGTTTGTGAAATATAGTTTCCAACTAATAGAACAATTTTTATAAATATTTTATAAATATTTATTTAAGATTATTTTACTAATAAAATCTAGACTCCTAAATATTATGAAATATTTTTCTAAAACTAATATAAGCATTCGTTTACTTCAATTCTCCCAATTATTTCCATTGAACACGACTGATCCCGCGTTCCTATTTTCTTTGTGAATTCGGTCCCTGTGTGTAACAACCATGGCTTGGACTACTGAGACATGTCAGAGAACACCGCACCCCACCAGGCGACTCATCAGGCAAGATACCTTGCCATCTTGTACTTACATTTGATTCATGATATTTTATATGTTGCTAGTGTTTTTTACATTAGTAAGAGTATGTCCAAGTTTGACTTGGGTGCCATCGATATGTATATCGATGTTTGTGTGTGTGCGTGTGTGTGTGTGTGGACCATATGTGGTAGCGGACTTTCCCGGTGTGTTAAAGTTATGCTTCATAACTTCTTTGACTTGTTGACACGTCTCATACACGACACATGAGTGAGGATCATTGAGTCGACACGAACCTACGTATTCGACTTGCTACCGATACGGGCGGTTCGTGTGTCGGTTCATTTATGGATTAGCGGAGTCTAGATAGCGACTTGCATAGAGATATGGATCGCCAAGACATGGATATGACTTGTGTGATACATGGGCGGGGAAAACTACTGGGACGTATGAGCTATCCCACAGCCTTCTAGATTGCCCGGTTATGGGTTCATGGTTTCCCTGTTATGGGTGTGTTGCTAGAGGATATATCCATTGCACGGCCCTGACCTCGACGTCAGATACGGTCAGGAGGTATGCTAGCGATGCAAAGTATGAACCAGGGGATATATCCATTGCACGGCCCTGACCTCGTCGTCAGATACGGTCAGAGACGTATACTAGTTCATGCGAAAGCCTCTAGTGGATGCTATGCTTTATTCCTACCCACTTATACGTTCCAGTATAGTTTTCGACTTGCATTACACCTAGATGGTTAGGTTCTATTGTGTTGGAGCATGTGGTCTTTTCTTTATCATGTATCATTTACAGTTCATCATGGTATTGTTTTTATGTATCTTGTTACGTCCCTCTGAGGACCTGGTTTTTCCCCAGGTGTGTGTTTTCGTGATTTCTTGCAGGTGCTCCAGCTAAGGCCATTCCTTCCTTCGTGATGACGGCCTTTGGACTTGTCATCGCTTCGGTCGACCAATCACTTTCTTTGTATATTTCTTCTCTATTTAAATTAGTTGGTAGTGGACTTTGTCTCCGCCCAACGATTGTATCATAAATATTCAAGTTGATTTCCATATTATTAATCCTTTCATTGTGGATGAGATTTAGTTGTTTTGGAATACTACATTTACAGCTTATGTATACATACAAGGTCCATGTATTTCGTATGTATACAGCTGGCATGTCTACGTACTTGGTCCTACATATTTTGGGACTGGGGCATTACATGTTTTTGTGGTGGCCCATGCAGGTCAAGTTTGTCACTTCGGCTATGTAATTGTACCGAAGTGGGCCTGCAATATAGGATTAGAGTCTAGAATCTCATCCACCTACTTGACATCCTTTCTTGACTTCAAATTTCGAACTCTCGTTCGACCTCCTTGAATTGTATCTTGTTTGACTCCTTCTACCGTAAATTTCTTAGTTTCGTGTTTAGTAAGATGACTACACTAGTATATGCCCATAGGTTAAACACATGGCTAGATAGATTGCATTGACAATTAATATCCATTGAGGTTATATTTGAGTATAAAGACATTTATTTTTCCTAAAGATATGATCATAAGGATTAGTTAATTCCAAGTTGGGTAGAAGTATATTGCCGCCATCAAAAGGATAGTTTAAATTTTATTTTTTTAATTTACAAGGTGGTATACACAAGAGGATAGCTAGATCGAGAAAACATTTTTTTTATTTATGAATTTTCAAATTGTGAAATAGTTATGAATTATTAGAGATATGAAATCAATTTGAGAAATATCTTGAGTTTTTATATTGTTACACTTGATTTACGGTTAATTTTAAGTTGGATATCTCGAGATTTTTTTTTCCAGTTTAAATTATGATTGTCTAGATGACTAGAGAGACAAGTTTAGAAGGGAGAGAACTTGAGGTTTTAAATTCGCGTACGATTTATAAGTTTATTAAATTTTGAAGAGATGATGGGAGAAAAAAAAATTTGTTAAAATATTTGGAGGATATGAAAGCGACTTTGAAGTAAAAAATTTAAATTTCAAATTTTGTCCTATGATCTATGATTTTATAGAGTTATTTAAATTTCGAGTTTAAGGCCTTTTTATTTTGGATATTTAAATTTTGGTAAAAAGTATGTTTATTTTGCGATATACAAGAACTATTTCGAGATTGATTAGAGATTTCAATTAAATTGACAGTCTAATATAATTGGTAATGATGGCAGAGTATCTTAAAAAATTTATTGAGAATTTCGAGGAATTTGAAATTTGATTAGATCATATTGGTAGAGGACCAAGAAGGAATGTCACCCTAGTGAGATAGAAGTATTGTACATTAGATTGCCATGCCACCTATGATTATGATATTGCATATACACAAGTATAGTTAGTCATCGACCAAACCGATGAACATATCTTTAACCCACTCGCCCTTCCCTCAAATCTAGATCTTTATTTGTGACCATCTAATTGTTTGAACTTATAAATGATTGGAATCATTCCTTTGACCATACCCTTATCTATGAGATTTTTTTCTTCTAGAAACTGTACTCCTAATTTATTATACCTTGATTTGTTAGAATCTAAGTTATCTTTATTTTATGCTTTAGCTCGGTCATTTGTTTTGTTCGTTAATCATTATCTCATTAACTCCCACTCTTTATTTTAAATTCTTTTGTGTCCTTTACCGTGACTTGGGTATTTGGAGCACAACACTAGACTTTTCCTTCCCACAAATTTCATATGCAAGACCTAGACGAGCCTACCTTCATGTAGATATATCACGTGCCACTAAAACACGTCTCCTTGTACTCTAATTTCATATTGCGACTTCCGGGTCAGAAAGACTGGACTCAAATCCCTACCGTGTAACCAAGATACTTTTTTTTAAAACTATAGATGAGACTCGACCTCGACTCCATCCTTTCGACCCGATATACGATTTTGTTCTACTTAATTCCTTACCTGCTTAAATCTTGATTGCTGGACCTATCACACCATTAGTTTAATTCTTGTAAGTTAAGTAGAATACCTCACGACCTAACCAACATTTTTGTGGACCACATTGATAGGTTCATTTGGACCATGGAATTCAGTAGACCCTAACTTATCTAGTCAACCAAGCCGACTGCATAGGCCCAAAATTTCGGACGGAACTTAGATTTTATAAGATCTTGGACTAATTGATTTCTTTCACCATTACCCTTTACTTATTATTTTAATTACCTATGATGCTATAATAGCCTAGTTTTTGCAAGCTTATTCCTTAATCGAGCTTGTTCAAGACATATGTTATTTGGGTCGCTCCCACTAACATATTGTCTAATCAGAACTGGTGCATGATGGTCTGATCAACCGAGTGCACTTTGGTTCGCTTTTTGTCTATTACTCTACGTGGATGGGGACATAATTAAACTTGGCCCTTACAATCCCCTCCACGACTGCCTTGACAATTCTTTTAAATTTATTCGATCGTCTTTGAATCACGTATTCGTATTCGATAAACGCCACCTTCGAACTCTATATTGCTTTCGTCTTCACCAATTTTAGGAGGACGAAAGCGCTATACTAGAACTTCCTCTAGCCATCCTATCGATTACGATCATATAATATTATATTCCTATGATCTAGATCGCAATTTCTTACGGCATGATTTTGTTATTTATTGTTCATCATCGATACCCCTTGTGCCTTCTCACCCCCCTACTAATTCTTAATTTCGAGGACGAAATTCTTTTAAGTTGGGTAGGATGTAAAACCCCTAAATTTCTACTATTTTTTTAAATTTTGGTACTATTTTAAATTTTTGTATTGTACGTCGAGTAGTCGTATTTTACGTCACGCACAAGATTTTATTTTTCGTAATTGCTCGACGAGTACGATCATGTGCGAGCATACATATTTTTGAAAATATTATTTTCTATTTTTAAAAGTTTCAAAATAATATACATAATAATTATTTTGTTATCGTTCCAAAATTTTTCAAGTTTGTTATTTTATTTATAAAGTCCTTCATTTCTCAAAATTATTAATAATAAATAATATTTTTATGGTATGCTAGAAAAGCATAATTATGAGAACATCATTTTGTACCTACATATATATTTCGTATTTATTGGCTAGTTTATTTTAAATAAAATATAATTTTCGAGATTATTAATATTTTATTATTAAAAAAAAGATATTTAAAAATAATTATTATTTTCGAAATTTCTATTATTGGTATTTTCAAAAATATTTTTGGAAGTTATTGTATCCATTTAAATTGTGATTTAATTTTTGGAGTTATTTAAATACATTAAATAAATATCCATATTTAGAATTTGATTTATCCCATTTGATTTTAAAGTAAAAAAAAAAATTAATTGAATTTGTATTTGGATTGGGTTTGATTGATTTAAATTAAATTACGAATTTTCTATTTTGGGTTTAAACTAATCCTAATTCTTATCTAATTAGGAATTCCCACATCCTATAAATAGGCAGGTACTCCTCCAATTCCTATCATTCATTATTTCTCCACAAATTTCCTCCACAACCATGTGCATCGTGTCCGTGTCGACTACCCCTTCCACTATTTTTCTTTTACATATACATTTTTACTATGTGTCCGACAATTCCGGACACATCCATCAATCCTCTTCCATGTTCGGTGTCCTACAGGACACGCCGACACCAAGACAACCTATCCCTATCCTAACCCTCGCTGTCATCAGCACCCCGACCGCTCGCCAACTGCCAACGTTTCATCAGCCACATCCCGTCCACCCCAACGGCCCTCGACAACCCCCAACCACCACAGGATGGCACCACCACCACCTCATCACCAATTAAACCACCCCGCTTTCTGGCCACACTCCCCGGCAAACACCATCTTCCCGCCACCATCACCATAAAAGTAAATGAAGAGGAATAAGAAACCCTCACCTCGACCGAGTCCTCTGCACCACCGCACAGGGCCGCGACACCACCAGCGCGCGAAGGAGCCTCCGCCGTGTTTCCCGCCGACTAGCCCTGTTCTCCGCGTCCATCCGGCACCACACTGGAGATGCGAACCCGCGCTCCGGCCATCTCACCGCGAGTAGCCATCCGTCGCGCCGCCCCTCCTTAGCAGCCGTCTGCGCTCGTGGACGGCCGAGCGCGCCGCCTGAGATTCGCCTCCTCTCGCCGATCTTCTCTCCAGCAATTCTACCAGACCGTCGCCCCTCTCCGACTTGGATCCACCGCCGCGGCCTGGATCCTCGCCGCCAGGCGCGCTGACCGCGCGCCGTTCTCCTCCCGCTGACGCCGGCGAGACTCCCCCGCTTATCCTTCCCCGGAGCCAAGCGCCGACGAAACCCTCGCCGAGGCCGACCGCCTCCGACCACCTCAAAACCCCCTCTCCGCCGTGTCAACGACTCCACTCCTCCGCTCCACATCCGCCCTAGATCCAGCCGCTTGGTTGCGCGCCACCACTGCGCGAAGCAGGCGAGACCGCCGGCCTCCACCCGGGCTACGCCGCCTCACCAAGTCCCGGCGCCGCTCCTCCCGGCCCCTCCGACCTCCGCCCATCGAAACCCCGGTGAGCTCCCAAAACTCTCCCCACTCTTCTCCTCTGAACCCTTTTTCCCCATTCTCTACTTTTGTTTGTTTCCCATTTCGTTTTGAGAAGAAAACCGCAGCAGTAACATCTATTATTATTATTATTATTATTATTATTATTATTATTATTATTATTATTATTATTATTATTATTATTATTATTGTTATTATTAGTAGTTTTATTATTATTATTAGTTTTTGTTATTATTATTACTATTATTATTATTATTATTCTTATTATTATAATTGTTATTATTATTTTTATTTTTATTAGTATTATTATTATTTTCTATCAAATTATTATTATCATTATTTGTTGTTAATTAGAGTATTATTTTAGAAGGCATACAATTATTATCTAGCTAATTTCAAAAGTTGGTTTTTGTCTAAACAAGTTGCTAATATTTTCAAATAAGTTAACCAAAAATATATTCTAGTTTGTGAAATATAGTTTCCAACTAATAGAACAATTTTTATAAATATTTTATAAATATTTATTTAAGATTATTTTACTAATAAAATCTAGACTCCCAAATATTATGAAATATTTTTCTAAAACTAATATAAGCATTCGTTTACTTCAATTCTCCCAATTATTTCCATTGAACACGACTGATCCCGCGTTCCTATTTTCTTTGTGAATTCGGTCCCTGTGTGTAACAACCATGGCTTGGACTACTGAGACATGTCAGAGAACACCGCACCCCACCAGGCGACTCATCAGGCAAGATACCTTGCCATCTTGTACTTACATTTGATTCATGATATTTTATATATTGCTAGTGTTTTTTACATTAGTAAGAGTATGTCCAAGTATGACTTGGGTGCCATCGATATGTATATCGATGTTTGTGTGTGTGCGTGTGTGTGTGTGTGGACCATATGTGGTAGCGGACTTTTCCGGTGTGTTGAAGTTATGCTTCATAACTTCTTTAACTTATTGACACGTCTCATACACGACACATGAGTGAGGATCATTGAGTCGACACGAACCTACGTATTCGACATGCTACCGATACGGGCGGTTCGTGTGTCGGTTCATTTATGGATTAGCGGAGTCTAGATAGCGACTTGCATAGAGATATGGATCGCCAAGACATGGATATGACTTGTGTGATACATGGGCGGGGAAAACTACTGGGACATATGAGCTATCCCACAGCCTTCTAGATTGCCCGGTTATGGGTTCATGGTTTCCCTGTTATGGGTGTGTCGCTAGAGGATATATCCATTGTACGGCCCTGACCTCGATGTCAGATACGGTCAGGAGGTATGCTAGCGATGCAAAGTATGAACTAGGGGATATATCCATTGCACGGCCCTGACCTCGTCGTCAGATACGGTCAGAGACGTATACTAGTTCATGCGAAAGCCTCTAGTGGATGTTATGCTTTATTCCTACCCACTTATACGTTCCAGTATAGTTTTCGACTTGCATTACACCTAGATGGTTAGGTTCTATTGTGTTGGAGCATGTGGTCTTTTCTTTATCATGTATCATTTACAGTTCATCATGGTATTATTTTTATGTATCTTGTTACGTCCCTCTGAGGACCTGGTTTTTCCTCAGGTGTGTGTTTTCGTGATTTCTTGCAGGTGCTCCAGCTAAGGCCATTCCTTCCTTCGTGATGACGGCCTTTGGACTTGTCATCGCTTCGCTCGACCAATCACTTTCTTTGTATATTTCTTCTCTATTTAAATTAGTTGGTAGTGGACTTTGTCTCCGCCCAACGATTGTATCATAAATATTCAAGTTGATTTTCATATTATTAATCCTTTCATTGTGGATGAGATTTAGTTGTTTTGGAATACTACATTTACAGCTTATGTATACATACAAGGTCCATGTATTTCGTATGTATACAGCTGGCATATCTACGTACTTGGTCCTACGTATTTTGGGACTGGGGCGTTACAGAGTCTGGGAACGTGTTCGATGAAGAACCCTTCGAACGACGAGATGATGTTGATTGCTATTTGGTGATAGGGGATCATGTCTTCATGACGAACTTCGTATGAACCCCGAATCTGCTTGACGATTAACTATGAATCGCCGTATGCTTCAAGATATTTTACCCCCAGCTCTCTTACAAGTTGGAGGCCAACGACCAAAGCGTTGTACTCGACCACATTGTTAGAGCAGGGTTCTGTGAGGGAGTAAGCGCGATTGATCACCAATCCGGAAGGAGAAACCAACACCACCCCGACTCCGACGATGATGTTGCCCTTAGGTCCAGTCCTTGAGGCGTCGTTGAAGAACATTCGCCATATGTCATCGTGAGAGGTTGCATGCGAGTCGACGACCTCATCTTGGATTCCTTCATATATTCTGGACGAATCCGAGCATGGGTGGGTTGCCAAAAAGTCTGCCAGGTCTTGACCTTTAACAGCCTTTTATGGGACGAAGATCATATGGTAGGGGAACAGTAATATTGCCCATGTAGCGAGGTGAGAGCTGAGTGCCCATGGTTTCGTCATGAGGACCCTGAGGGGGTTGACTCGTGAGATCACATGTATGGTTTGTCATGTGACATAGTGCCGCATCTTTTGAATGGCGAACACTAGAGCGAGACATTCTTTCTCTACAGCGGTATATCGGTGCTCTGGCCCGATCGTCATTCGGCTGAGGTAATATATAGCTTGTTCATGACTTGTATCGTTGTTTTGTGCTAGCAGAGCGCCGAGAGAATGTTCCATTGCTCGTACATAGAGCAGGAATGGTTTTCCAGCAACCGGGGCCACCAGGACTGGAGGGTTCGACAAATATTCTTTGATGTTGTTGAAGGCACGCTGACATTCTTCGTCCCATACGAATGAGATGCCCTTCTTTATGAGATGGGTGAATGGCTGACAACACCCGAAGAGGTTGGAAATGAACCTCCTGATGTAAGCTAACCTCCCTTGGAGGCCTCTGAGTTCTCGGAGATTTCTCGGGGGACCCATCTCCATGATTGCCTTTGTCTTCTCAGGGTCTACGTGGATATCCTGGGCGGTGATGATAAAACCTAAGAACTTTTCGCTGGATACGCCCAAAAAGGATTTTGTGGGATTCATCTTCAGGTTGTGTGCTCGCTTCAGGTCGAATACCGTCCTCAGATCCTGCAGATGGTCTTCCTTATGGCGACTCTTGACGGCGATGTCATCAACATAGCACTCCACGGTCTTGTGCAAGTGATCCCTGAAGATGATACTCATGGCTCTTTGATATGTGGCTCCAGCATTCTTTAAACCGAAAGGCATGACTGTGTAGCAGTATGTGCCAATCGGTATTCGAAATGATGTATGCTTTTCGTCGTCAGGAGACATCTTGATTTGGTTGTACCCTGAGAAACCATCCATGAATGACATGCGTTCGAAGCCGCATGTGTTGTCGATCATGATGTCTGTGATAGGGAGGGGGAATTCATCTTTGGGACATGCCTCGTTTAGATTGCGGAAGTCGATGCAGATTCGAATCTTCCCGTTCTTCTTGAGGACCGGTACTATGTTGGCGACCTAGTCTGGATGTTGCTCCTCGCATATGAAGTCGCTGGCTATGAGTTTGTTGACTTTGGCTTCGATTGCATCCATGATGCCTGGGCGAAAGCGTCGTTGTTATTGCTTGACTGGCTTTGCATCTGGCCGAATGTTGAGTTTGTGAAGAGCAATATCAGGATTTAACCTCGGCATGTCTTCATAGCTCCTGGCGAACACATCAATATATTCTTTGACAAGTTCTAATAGCGACTCTCGCTCTTCGTCTGTCAGGCTTTTACTGACGAAGATTGGTTTTGGAGAAGATTCGTCGCCGAGGTCGACCTATATAACCTCATCTTCAGTAGGAGGTTCTCTCTGTTCAAACCGCTTCTCCCATTGTGCATCCAGCTGTTGGGCCTACGGTTCTAACTCCAGGATTTCAGGAATGTCTTCATCTTCTTCGTAAGCGTCGACGAATGTCATGTTGACTGACAGGACTTGTCTGAATACGTCTCCGATGCTGGTATCCGAATCAGAGGTTGGTGACCCGGTTAAATGTGAATGCCAGTCGCATTCCTCATCTGAACTTTCAGGGGTCGTTGTAGGCGTGACATACCCTAATCCACAACGGGTCTTGCTGTAGTAGTCTCGTGGTTTGCCAGCCGGGACAGGTGGCTTTAAAGTTAATCGTCGACCAGTGCCATAGTTCAAGCCCGGCGTAGTCTCTAGATCGTACCCCTGTTTTTGTATGAGGTATTTGGATTGGGGGCTATAAAGATACAGAGGCAGTCTTCCGGCATCTGATTCAAGATCGACCTTCTCTATGGTGAAGGGTTGTGGGTCGTCCTTCCGGCCGAAGATGATTGGATGGTCCCCTTCCTCAATTATGCGGTAAGCGTCTTCCAATGGAGTAAGCTGGTTTATGGTGTACACATTTGTCACCTGTGTGTGTAGGTGAGTTCCTATACCGTGTTCCATAGAATACATTATACAAAGCTTATTAAGCTCGAGGTAGTTCAAAGATAACCCTTTATTGATGAAGTAAGGTATCTTTTCTAGTGGGATTACATCATCTGCTGAGGGAACATCAGTGTGGGCAGCCCAAAATTTGGCTAGCTCCGGTTCTTCTTCGGCCATCCCCTGTATGAATGAAGACTGAGAGGATGACCTGGGCAGCTTGATCGTCAGGGGTTCTACCGGTGGGGCAGAACGTGGAGTCGTTGGCAAACTAGCGACCTCCAGTTTGGTACTCGATGCTGGGCGGGGAGTTGTTGGCTCGCTAGAAGCCCCAGATCTTGCATCGGGGTAACGATTTTTCTTGGGAAGACGTATTGTCATTGGCTTATCGGAGGGGTTAAGCTACTCCATTTATGGTTGGCCGACTCTAGGCAGCCTGATTGTCAGTGGCTCCGTTGTGGATTTGGGCGCTTGGCCGGACCTTGGCAGCTGGATTATCATTTGCTCTTCTTGTGCCGAGAGGCTGATTGCGTCCTTACGAAGAGTGGCTATAAGGGGCACGGACTTGCCAGGCTTGCGAGCTTGGAGGTAGATCGTCGGAGGTTCTTCTGATCCTGTGGCTGTCTCGGTACGAGTTTGCACATCTCCTTCACCAAGGTACCTCTTTGACTTTTCGTATAGGCAGGAGTCTGAGTAGTAGGATTCGACCCCTTTGAAGGGATCGATGTCGGTAAACTCTGTCCTTACGAAGCCGTATTTGTCGACATACTTGAAGCACTGATGCAGAGTGGAAGGCACGATCATGTAATCGTGTATCCAAAGGCACCCCAAGAGGATATTGTAGGAAGTATCCGTATCAATGATGTAACAGGTTACTTCTGAGTGAAGATCTCCAATTTGGCACTTCAAGCGAATCTTCCCAATCGGGTAGCTCCTGCCCGAATTGAATCCACTGATGGCGGTGCTTGTTGGCGTCAGGCGATACATAGGAATACGGAGATGATGTAACAGAGCCTTCGGGATGATGCTTATGGAAGAACCAGGATTAATGCGCATCCGATCTACCTTTACGTCGCCGATGTATCCAATGTAATATAACGGGCGATCGTGCTGGTTGGTTTTGATGCGCATATCCTGCGGAGTGAATACAATATTGGGCATCGCTCCCGTGCAAGCGCTGTCTTAGAGATCTGCAGGCGTGCTCTCTCCCGTGAGGTTGACCTGAGCCAGATAGGCGTCGGCATTCTGGAGTGCATCGTTCAAAGTCGCACGAACGTCCTTCGAGAGTCTCAGGAGCTCGTATAATTACAATTTGGCCAGTGTGTTGGCCAATTGCGCCAAGATTTCGAAGTTGTAGGGCCTCTCCAGCCCCTACGGTGCCTCTTTTCGGAGGGATTTGTCAAAGCGAGTCTCCTTCGGCCTAGGCTTGTCGGTCGTCAGAGGCTGAGCAGGTCCCGGTGCGTCAGCAATAGCTGGCTGATGATCTTCAGCCGAGTTATCAGCTACAGGTTGGCAGTAGCTGGCTGATGATCTTCAGCCGAGTTATCAGCCACCGGTTGTGCCCCAGACCGGGTAACGACAGCCGTGACTTCTTCGACATCTGTCGAGATTGTGCGGTAGGATCTGACTTTTCCAATCTTCTTCTTGCGAATGGAAGGTGATGTGGATTGAGTCACCTCGGGTACCAGGTCCAGATTGACCCACATGACCTCCCCCCGTGATGTGCTGAGAGGCACTAGACCAGCAGCCTCATCCCGGAGAGGTGGAAGATTAGCAATTTCCATTGTTGCCAGAGGGATGGGTATCACACCGTCTTGAGTTTCTATTGGAGGAAAGCTGCCAAATTGTACTGACACCATATTGGCTACCACAGTTACCTCTTCGAAATCGATGGCCAGAGCGTTCGAAACGATGAGATGTTGGATGTACCGTTTCAGTTGGTAGCAGTCATGTGTAGCATGGTGGACGTAGCAGTGGTAATGGCAGTACTTTGGGCTCTCCATTTCTGCCGGCCGAGGTTCCCATCTTGGCGGAGGGAGCTGAACTCCGTCTCCTTGTATGAGAATGTCCAAGATGGGCTTGACATGGCCGTCTTCGAAGGAGTAGGTCATTTGTGGCCATTGTTTGTCTGCCGGTTTTGACTCAGGTTTCTGTGCTGTGTCGGCCACCATAGCCTGCTTGCCCTTGTTGTCTCAATTGTTGGCGGAGCTACCCCCATTGTTATTATTGGCATTAGGACGCCTGCCCTTGTCCTCTACCTCTGAGATGTGCAATCCCAGTTGGCGAGCCTTCTTCAATCGTTCTTCGGCACTAGTGGTACTGATAATAAATGTGTTCCAGTCCTTGAATTAACTTTCACCCATCCAAAGGCTGATTGTTGGAAGCAGTCTCTTTTGGCAAATTTTAATCAAGGAGGAATCCGGATTACCGGACGGCAGCTTCATGGCAATTTGGCGGAACCGCTCAATATAGTTCTTTGTCAGCTCTTTCTTCCCTTGAACGACGTTCATGAGGGTGGACATTGTGATGTCCTGTCCTACTTCATAGAATCTCTCCAAGAACATGCGCTTGAAGCTGGCGAATGAGTGGATGCAGTTGTCTGGCAGGTTACGATACCAGTCGAAGGCAACCCCTTCCAATGCCCCAATGAATAATCGTGTAAGGATGGCATCGTCATGGGGTAGATGGTCGGTGGTAACCTCGAAGTAAGTGATATACTGACTTGTGGAGGTCTTTCCATCATATGGATTGATGTGGAATGGTTTATACTTTGGTGGGAAGGGAACATCTCTCCATACAGCGGGATACGATTGTCGCATCCTGAGGTCTTGGCAGTTTTCTCGGGCGTGGAACATGGCCCGGAACTCCTGGACCTCTCTTCTTGCCTCCCTGGCTTCGTCTGTAACGGTAGGAGCTGACATTTCAGGAGGAATATTGCCCGGGTTTGGTGTCGCTGAGTTTGAGTCTGTATTGACCGCGGGGCCCAAGTTTGTTTTGCCAGGCATCCCTCCTTGCAGAGTAGGGAGGGCTGCTTTGATCTCGTCCACGGATTTGACCAAAGAGCGCAGTATGGCCTCCAGAGTGTCGATGCGTTGTCGATCACTGGGACCGTCTTGTTCGTCGTTTGTCATGAATGTCGTCCTGACATGAGTAGAAGTGGAAGGGACGGTGGATGACGTACACTCCGAATCATACCCCTGTAATAAGAAGTCATCGGGGTATGTGGGAATGTCTTCCTCTAGTTCGGACTCAGAAGGAACAGTACCCCCAGCTTCCGAGTTTGCCTCGTCTTGGGAATTGTGGACGCCTTCGGAGACGTCGGGATCTGCTGTATCTGATGGGAGAGTTGTTTCCCCCAGCTTGTTCTCTTGGAACATCGGATTATCATGGAGGTTCGGAGGAGTGCTACCCCCAGTACCAGCAACCCCCAGTGATGTGGATGATGAATCTCCTACTATAGCGGATTTCGTCTTTGAATGGGTACCTTGGAAAACTTCGATGGTGGGCACCCGCTTAGACGACAGTCTCTTAGTCATAGTGGTTGAAATCTTCGGGCTGGAAATATTTGTCTTCTTCCCTCTCCCATCGGCGAGGATTTTCTGAGCAGAGTTGCAGGAGACGACGGAAAGTACCTCATCTTCTGAACATAGTTGTTGTAGTCTTTGGAAGACGGACTGACGGTCTTCTCGTACAGTCGCGTTATTGCAACAGCAGTTGATGATGACTTGGGTGCAGTGACGTCCGTGGGAGGACTCTTTGCTCCCTAATGCACCTTCTCTTTCCTTACGTTTGTGGAGGATGGCCTCACGCAAGTCAGATGGGTCCGGATCGACCATATTTGCTTCCTGGATTTATTTGCTTCCTGGATTTTGGGAGAATTTTGGGAACCTCTCTGTCCGTTTGCCGCCGGGGGCTGGACTCGAGTGGTTCTGTACAACTTCCCATCAGAGGCCCGCATAACAGTATGTGGGACGCTCGGATGGTCAGAGGTCGGATCAGCGGACTGAGCTTGCCAAGCTCGTGCTATCCTAGACTTCTTCACTCTAGTGCGTGAGGGCACATAGTAGAAAGAGTCTAAGTGGTGCTGGAGAGAGTCAGACATGTCTTCTTGGGAGCATAAGAGATCAGGACCATAGGAGAGGCGGTCAAAGACAGAGCTGCGTGGAGTAGGCGTCATGCGGCTGGAATCAATAATCTTTATACGGCTGGCAGTCGTAGCCGCACAGGTCTTCCCCATGCGGCTGGAAATCATGGCGGCATGAGTGTTCTCCATGCGACTGGAAATCCTGGCCGTATGAGTGTTATGCATTTGGCTAGCAGTTTCAGCCGCATGGTCATCATTCATGCGGCTGGCAATCTTGGCCGCATGAGTCTTCGTTTTGCGGCTAGTACCCTTGTTCGGTTTCTTTCTGGAGCACATAGAATCACTCTTTGCCCCTGCAAGTTCAGCATTGTAGTGCTTTCCTCTGCCGGACTTGGGAACAGCAGAGTCCTCTTTGGCTTGAAGTGGGGCCGCATGAGAGTCGCCTTCGTCGTCTTGGGCAGCAGAGAGTACTCCGTCCAGAGCTTGGGGAAGAGCAAATGACTTTGGCCTCCACCCCTTGCGAGCCTTCTTTGTGCGGGTTCGCTTCTGGACCGGGCCAGCGCTTCCTTTAGAGAGCATTTCTTCAAACGCCTGTTGGTCGAAGCGGACGACCATCTTCTGTTGCGTGGAGCCAAGTTTGGCTGCATCCGATTGCGTCACCAACTCCTCAGCCGTGGAGAAGTTTGTCCCCAGCAGAGTCGCCATCGTGTTTGCCATTGATTGTAAAAGAACATAACAATTATCGGAGGACTGAACTTAGACTCACAATACAAACACTCGCTTGTACAAAGAAAGCCTAGAAACGAAAACCTAGGTACAGCAATCTAGGTACAATTGTTTATTTTAGATTCTAGGAGGTAACGATAGAGGCTCGAGAAAGCGACGGCAGCTCTGCCTTACCCCATGGACGATCGGGTGCAGCCTTGGCTCTGGGGAAGAAGTACTTGGCGTTGACGAAGAAATGCTCTCTGGATCTGAGCCGGGGGTCTGTCTCTCTCTCTCTCTATGTGTGTCTGTCCGTCCTTTTACAAGGGAATAGCACCTTGCTATTTATAAGAGTGGAGGGCATCATTAGGGTTTTGCAATGATTTCCCATTCTCAAAAGTCGGCGGCCTGAGAGTTAATTTGGGTCGTACATCTTGCATATGATAGATTTAAGCAATTAATGTAATTGCATTAAATCTCTGTAGGGAATAAATGCTGATTGCCATGAATATTCGCGACTTGTAATGGCCTGCTACGTGTCTAATTTGCTCGATTTAATTTGATCTAGGCATTTATTGCAACAAATCTTATTAAGATTTTGTTAACACCCATAATCCCAAGAAGATAAGGCTGTCATGTGTCTCAATCATCTTAGCAGAGCCGCAGATGAGTGGGCCGCATAAGGGATACAGCCGCATGCTGATGGGCGGCCGCATAAATGTAGCAGCCGCATGCCTCGGGATTAGATGGATTCTGCCAGCGGTGAGAAGATTTTCTCCTCTTCCCTAGGGACGTGCCATTATGTTAGTCATTATTGCCCCTTTTTATCAGAGCTGTCATTTTGTCAGAGTTGTCAGCCGTCAGGGCATTAAATGCAGCAAAAGACAAAGGGAAGAAGCTGTTGAAGGCCACGTGGCTCCTTTCTGGGCCGTATGGGATTATTCGAGCCACATAGACTCTTGAACCGCATGGATCCTTGAGCCGCATGGGCTCTCTGAGCCGCATGGGGGTCCTTGGCCGCATGAACCTTTCTTTATTCTTTTCCATGCTTCAATACTTCCTAGCCGCATGGGCTCCCTGCCACATGTGCGTGTCATTTAATTGCCTTTAATTCGTTTTTTAGAGCCATCTTTTGGGTGAATCTCAAGGGTCGGTTCATTAAATCTTTGGATTTCATGCTCTGGGTGAATCTCCTTTATGAGAGAAGGGGCAAAATCCGAGGTGTCAGTTTTGTTTTGCCTGCAGCACACGACCCGAAGCGGTTATTGGTCTACGTGCCCCTCCCCCCCCCTCTTTTGTCCTCATATAAATAAGAGGAATTAAGAGAAGAAACTTCTTTACTCTCTCCTTCAATTCAAACCTTTCCTGCCCCGATTGTCATCCTCTTCTTCGATCACCGATGGCTCCCAAGAAGACTGTTGCGGCGAAGGGTAAGAAGGCGGCGTCTTCGTCGGCTGCGGCGGCGAAAGGTAAGAAAGCTGCTTCTACTTCGACCACAACGACGAATGATAATGTGGCAGTTCCTCAGCCAGCCACCGTGCCCGTAGTCCATCCCGACGTCCACCCCACCATTGTTGGTAAGGACGCTGTATGAGCTTAAAACCCTAACTGTTGTGGCTACGTCGCATGCTCTTATGCGTGAGCCTTCATCTTCATGTGTGTCGTATGTATGTCTCATGTCCGAGCCGCATGAGCTCCCCTTTTGGACTATGCTGCGTAAGGCTCTGACCATCTTTTGACTTTGTTTCTTTTTATCTTTGATTCTTACAGCAACCCTGTCGATGGCTGAGATCATTGTGAAGGAAGAGTTGCTCCCCCTTCCAAATAAGAATCATCGCTTGTTAAGGAGGAGGTAACACCAGAAGTGGAGGAACAGAAAGGAGAGCTGGTCTCCATTGCTGTAAAAGAGGAGCTCCAGTCTGACGGCGGTAGTACTGGGAGTTCTGATCTTCCTATTTCGGACGAGGATCTTGCTCAAGTACATCCTTCATATGCAAAATGGTTGAGGGATTGGTATATGCGTCCCCGCAACTAAGATTCGTGGGCTCTCACAAATATTCGTCTTTATTTTGATACTTTTGTCTGTCTTTAGCTGGTTTATGTCTTGCTTCTTTTGGACATCGATGTAATCTCTTTCCTTCTTATCTGAATGAAATAATAGAGAACTTTTCTGGCTTGCTCATGATATGTAGTCATGTGAATATAACGAATTTTGAACAGAATACATTCGCTCTGTTCTTTGCTTGTAGTAGTTGTCCCAATGGGAGACTTTTTGTAGACCTATTATCCTTGGCGTACCCTGGTTCTGGATACGGATAATAAGTTGGAAGAGAACCAACATACTTACTCAGAGGTAATGAAGACATGGTAAGCATGAAGGTTTCTCCGATGGAGCCTTCCTACTCAGAAGTAGTGAGGACATGGTAGGAGTGGACTCAACGGAGGATATTTATGGTCAACATAGGACATTTGTGGACCTATTATCTTTGGCGTACCCTGGGATTTTTTTTTTGATACAGATAGTAAGTCGAGAGAGAACCTACATATTTACTCATAGGTAATGAGGACATGACAAATATAAGGGTTTCTTCGATGGAGCCTTCCCACTCAGAGGTAATGAGGTCATAGCAGGAGTGGGCTCCATGAAAGGTACATAGAACGACTCAGAGGTAATAAGGACATGGAGGTTCTATGTAAGGGGTGATTTGTTTTTGGTGGAAGTGGGACGACTCAGAGGTAACATCGACGTGGTCGTCTTGGAAATTGGTGGATCCGTTACCCTTTTTGTGCACTGAGAGTGCGGGTAGTGGATCATGAGGGAGGAGGCTCTTTTAGGAGGAAAGTTCAGAGGTATGATCATACATGACTTACTACATAGGAGAGGTCGAAATGTAAGTTCAGAGGCACCTGCGGGTACATAACTCAGCAATCTGGAATATTTGGAGGAAGAATGTGAGTTCAGCGGTACGAAAGAGTACATGACTCATCATTCTAGAAGATTTATAGTCGGGATGTGAGTTCAGCGGTACTGGAGGGTACATAACTTAGCAATCTGGAATTTTGTGAATGCGAGTTCATCGGTACCGACGGGTACATAACACAATAATCTGGGATTTTGCGAATGTGAGTTCAGCGGTACCGGCGGGTACATAACTCACTAATCTGGAATTTTGTGAATGCGAGTTCAGCAGTACCGGCGGGTACATAACTCAATAATCTGGGATTTGGAGAATGTGAGTTCAACGGTACCGTGGGTACATAACTCAATAATCTGGAAGAATGTGAGGAAGAATGTGAGTTCAGCGGTACTGGAGGGTACATAACTCAACAGTTTGGAGAATATCGTTTAGACATAATATTTCTTCAGGAACTTGTCGTTGACGGAAAACATGAGCAAGTCTCCGTTTTGTTTTGCGAGGCGGTAAGCACCGTTGGAGAATAGAGCCTCAATGATAAATGGCCCTTCCCACTTTGGCTGGAATTTGCCGATGGTTTTGTGAGTCATAACCATCAGCCTTCGAATTGCTAGAACGAGATCGCCTACTTGGAATGTTCTGATTTTAACCTTCTTATTGAAGGCTCCGGAGATGCGTGCTTGGTATAGCTCGATTCGTTGTTGAGCCAAGAGGCATTTTTCATCTAAGGCCTCCAACTCTTGTAGCCGGCGACGGTAGTTATTGTCCGTCGTCAATTGGTAAGTAAGAGCGACGCGGAGCGAGGGTATTTGAGTCTCCAATAGGAGAACTGCCTCACTCCTATACACCAGAGAGAATGGTGTGTTCCCTGTGGCTGTTCGGACTATAGTACGGTACGCCCATAAGCATTCACTAAGCTTCTCGTTCCAGTCGCGTTTGTTGGATGATACGAACTTTTTGAGCAACTTGATGATGGTTTTGTTGAATGCTTCTGCCAACCCATTCGCTGTCGGATTGTATGGCGTTGAAGCAACATTCTAAATTCGATACTTGTCGCAGAATCGATAAAAGGCGTGGCTTGCGAACTGCGGACTATTATCGTAGATGATCCTTTGGGGCAGTCCAAAGCGATAGATGACGTGATGCTTGAGGAAGTTGATCACGTTTGAAGTCTTTACTTCTGCAAGCGGAACAGCTTCCACCAATTTGGATAAGTAATTTGTGATGGCGAGTATGAAGCGATGTCTTCGAAAAGAAAGTGGAGTGATCGGACCGATGATATCCATTCTCCAAGCTTCGAATGGCCAGGACACCACCGTCGGATGTAGAAATTCGGATGGCTGGTGGATGAAGTTCGCATGGACTTGGCAGGCTTTGCATTTTTTTGCATAGTCTATCGCATCTGCTACCATCGTGGGCTAGTAGTAGCCCATTCGGTGAAGACGGTCTTACAGTTTTAGGCCAGGCTGATGGGCCCCGCAGACACCGTCATGGGCTTCGCGTACGGCTTCTTTGGCTTCTGCGTTTGACAGACATCGAAGCAATAATCCATCGTAGGATCGGCGATATAGCATTTTCGTCTCTGTATCATAGAAGAATCTGAGAGAACGTCTTCTGATGGCTTCCTTTGGGTCTTCCGACAGAATGTCGTAGACTACGAAGTCTATGAATGGTTGTCTCCAGTCTGGTACTTCGTAGATCGTCTGAGCGGAATAAATCGCCACGAATTAAACGTTGTTCTTGGGACAGACCAGTTCATAGCTTATCACGTCCACCGAACGATGAATATGGTTTGGTACTGCTAGGGAAGCGGCAAGGCCTGCTAGGTCATCGGCTTTGATATTTTGTAGTCTGGGGATGTGTTTGATGAAGAACCCTTCAAATGACGAGATGATGTCGATCGCTATTTGGTGATAGGGAATCATGTCTTCATCACGAACCTCGTATGAACCCCAAAATGATTAACGATTAGCTGTGAATCGCCATATGCTTCAAGATATTCTATCTCCAGCTCCCTTACAAGTTGGAGGCCAATGACTAAAGCATTGTACTCGGCCACATTGTTAGAGCACGGTTCCGTGAGGGAGTAAGTATAATTGATCACCAGTCCGGAAGGAGAAATCAGTACCACGTCGACTCCGACGACGATATTGCCCTTAGGTTCGGTCCTTGAGGCGCCGTCGAAGAACATTCGCCATATATTATCGTGAGAGATTGCATGCGAGTCGGCGACCTCATCTGGGATGTCTTCATATATTCTGGCCGACTACGGGCCTGGGTGGGCTGCTCAAAATTTTGCCAGAGCTTGACCTTTAATAGCCTTTTGCGGGACGAAGATCATATGGTAGGGGGACAGTAATATTGCCCATATAGCGAGACGAGAGCTGAGTGCCCCTAGTTTAGTCATGAGGACCCTGAGGGGGTTGACTCATGATATCACATGTATGGTTTATCCCGTGACATAGTGTCGCATCTTTTGAATGGCGAATACCAAGGCGAGGCATTCCTTCTCCACGGCAGTATATCGGTGCTCTGGCCCGATCATCATTCGACTGAGGTAATATATAGCTTGCTCATGGCCTACGTCGTTGTTTTGTGCTAACAGAGCGCCGAAGGAATGCTCCATTGCTCGTACATAGAGCAGGAATGGTTTTCCAGCAACCGGGGCTACCAGGACTGGAGGATTCGACAAATATTCTTTGATGTTGTGGAAGGCACGCTGGCATTCTTCGTCCCATACGAATGAGACGTCCTTCTTCATGAGATGGGTGAATGGCTGACATCGCCCGGAGAGGTTGGAAATGAACCTCCTGATGTAAGCTAACCTCCCTTGGAGGCCTCGGAGTTCTCGGAGATTTCTCGGGGGACCCATCTCCATGATTACCTTTGTCTTCTCAGGGTCTACATGGATACCCTGGGAGGTGATGATGAAATCCAAGAACTTCCCGCTGGATACGCCCAGAAAGGATTTCGTAGGGTTCATTTTCAAATTGTGCGCTCGTATTAGGTCGAACATTGTCCTTAGATCATGCAGATGATCTTCCTTAGAGCGGCTTTTGACGGCGATGTCGTCAACATAGCACTCCACGGTCTTGCACAAGTGATCCCTGAAGATGATACTCATGGCTCTCTGATAGGTGGCGTCAGCGTTCTTTAAACCGAAAGGCATGACTGTATAGCAGAACGTGCCTATTGGTGTTCGGAACGATGTATGCTTTTCATCGTCGGAAGACATCTTAATTTGGTTGTACCCCAAGAAGCCATCCATGAACGACATACGTTCGAAGCCGTAGGTGTTGTCAATCATGATTTTTGTGATAGGGAGGGGGAACTCATCTTTGGGGCACACCTCGTTCAGATTGCGGAAGACGATGCAGATTCAAATCTTCGCATTCTTCTTGAGGACCGGTACTATGTTGGCGACCCAGTTTGGATGTTGCTCCTCACAAATGAAGCCGCTGGCTATCAGTTTGTTGACTTCGGCTTCGATTGCATCCATGATGCCTGGACGGAAGCATCGTTGTTGTTGTTTGACTGGCTTTGCATCTGGCCAAATGTTGAGTTTGTGAAGAGCAATATCGAGATTTAACCCTGGCATGACTTCATAGTTCCAGGCAAACACATCAATATATTCTTTGACGAGTTCCAGTAGCGATTCTCACTCTTCGTCTGTCAGGCTTTTACTAACGAAGATTGGTTTTGGAGAAGAGTCGCTGCCTAGATCCAGTTGCATGACCTCATCTTCAGTATGAGGCTCTCTTTGTTCAAACCACTTCTCCCATTGTGCATCCAGCTGTTGGGCCCACGGCTCTAATTCGAGGAGTTCAAGAAAGTCTTCACCTTCTTCGTAAGCATCAACGAACGCCATATTGACAGACAAGACCTGCCTGAATTTATCTTCGATGCTGATATCCGAATCAGAAGTTGGTGATCCGGTTGAGTGTGCCTGCCAGTCGCATTCCTCATCTGAGCTTTCAGGGGTCGTTGTAGGCGTAACATATTCCAGTCCGCATCGGGTCTTGTTGTAGTAGTCCTGTGGTTTGCCAGCTGGGACTGGCGACTTTAAAGGTAATCGTCGACCAGTGCCGTACTTCAAACCTGGCGTAGTCTCCAGATCATACCCCTGTTTTTGCATGAGATATTTGGATTGGGGGCTATATAGATAGAGATGCAGCCTTCCGACATCCAATTCGAGATTGACTTCTTCTATGGTGAAGGGCTGTGGATCATTCTTCCGACCGAAGATGATTGGATAATTCCCTCCCTCGATTATGCAGTAAGCATCTTCCGCGGGAGTGAGCCGATTTACGGTGTAAACATTTGTCACCCGTGTGTGTAGGTGAGCGCCTATACCGTGTTCCATAAAATATATTGTACAAAGCTTATTAAGCTCAGTGTAGTTCAAAGATAGTCCTTTATTGATGAAGTAAGGTATCTTTTCTAGCGAGATTACATCATCTGCGGATGGAACATCAGTGTGAGCGGCCACATACCTGGCCAGTTCTGGTTCTTCTTCGGCCATCCCCTGTATAAATAAAGACTGAGAGGATGACTTAGGCAATTTGATCATCAGGGGTTCTGCTGGTGGAGCAGAACGTGGAGTTGTTGGTAGACTAGCGACCCCCGGTTTGGTACTCGATGCTGGACGGGGAGTGGTTGGCTCGCTGGAAGCCCCCGACTTTGCATCGGGGTGACGATTCTTCTTGGAAAGACGTATCGTCATTGGCTTGTCGGAGGGATTGACCTTCTCTGTTTGTGGTTGGCCGACTCTAGGCAGTCTGATTATCAATGGCTCCGTTGTGGGTCTCGGCGCTTGGCCGGACCTTGGCAGCCGGATTATCATTTGCCCTTCTTGTGCCGAGAGGCTGATTGCGTCCTTACGCAGAGCGACCGTAAGGGGTGCGGACTTGCCAGGTTTGCGAGCTTGGATGTGGATCGTCATAGGTTCTTCTGATCCTGTGGCTGTCTTATTACGAGCTTGCACATCTCCTTCACCAAGGTGCCTCTTCGACTTTTCGTATAGGCAGGAGTCTGAGTAGTAGAATTCGACCCCTTTGAAGGGATTGATGTCGGCAAATTCTGTCCTCACAAAGCCGTATTTGTCGACATACTTGAAGCACTGATGCAGCGTGGAAGGCACGATCATGTAATCGTGTATCCAGGGATGCCCCAAGAGGATATTGTAGGAAGTGTCCGCATCTATGATGTAACAGGTTACTTCTGACTGAAGATTGCCAATTTAGCACTTTAAGCGAATCTTCCCAATCGGGTAGCTCCTGCCCGAATTGAAACCGCTGATGGCAGTGCTAGTTGGCATCAGGCGATGCATAGGAATACGGAGATGATATAACAGACCCTTCAGGATGATGCTTATGGAAGAACCAGGATTAATGTGCATCCGATCCACCTTTACGTCGTCGATGTATCCAATGTAATATAACGGACGATCGTGCAGGTTGGTTTTGATGAGCATATCCTGTGGAGTGAAGACAATGTTGGGCATCGCTCCCGTGCAAGCACTGTCTTGGAGATCTGCAGGCGGGCTCTCTCCCGTTAGGTTGACCTGAGCTAGATATGCGTCGGCGTTTTGGAGTTCATCGCTCAAAGCCGCGCGAACATCCTTGGAGAGTCTCAGGAGCTCGTATAATGACAATTTGGCCGGTGTGTTGGCCAATTGCGCCAAGATGTCAAAGTTGTAGGGCCTTTCCAGCCCATGAGGTGCCTCTTTTCGGAGGGATTTGTGAAAGCGAGTCTCCTTCGGCCTAGGCTTGTCGGTCGTCGGAGGTTGGGAAGGTCCCGGAGTGCCAGCAGTGGCCGGCTGATATTCTTCGGTTGCGTTATCTGGTATAGGTTGGGATTGAGCACCAGACCGAGTAACGACAGCTGCGGCTTCCTCGACATCTGCCGAGATTGTATTGCAGGATCTGACTTTTCTATTCTTTTTCTTGCCAATGGAGGGTGGTGTAGACTGAATCACCTCAGGTTCAAGTCTAGATGGACCCACATGATTTCCCCTCGTGATGTGGTAAGGGGTACTAGACCAGTAGCTTGATCTCGAGGAGGTGGAAGATTAGCAATCTCCATTGTCGCCCGAGGGATGGGTATCACGCCGTCTTGAGTCTCTGTCGGAGGGAAGCTGCCAAATTGTATGGACACCATGTTGGCTGCCACGGTTATCTCCTCGAAATTAATGGCCAGAGCCTTGGAATCGATGAGATGTTGGATGTATCGCTTTAGTTGGTAGCAGTCGTGTGTAGCATGGTGGACGTAGCGGTGGTAATGACAGTAGTTTAGGTTCTCCATTTCTGTCGGCTGAGGTTCCCGTCTTGGTGGAGGGAGCTGAATTCTATCTCCTTGTATGAGCATGTCCAAGATGGGTTTGACATGGCCGTCTTCGAAGGAGTAGGTCATTTGTGGCCATTGCTTGTCTGCCGGTTTTGACTCAGATTTCTGGGCTGTGTCGGCCACCATAGCCGGCTTGTTCTTGTTGTCCCGATTGTTGGAGGAGTTACCACTATTGTTGTTGTTGGTATTAGGGCGCTTGTCCTTATCCTCTCCCTCCGAGATGTGTAATCCCAGTTGGCGAGCCTTCTTCAACCTATTCTCGGCGCTAGTGGCACTGATGATAAACGTCTTCCAGTCCTTAAATTGACTTTCACCCATCCAGAGGCTGATTGTTGGAAGCAGTCTCTTTTGGCAAATTTCAATTAAAGAGGAATCCGGATTACCGAATGGCAACTTCATGGCGGTTTGGCGGAACCACTCAATATAGTTCCTTGTCAGCTCTTTCTCCCTTTGAACGACGTCCATGAGGGTGGACATTGTGATGTCATGTCCTACTTCGTAGAATCTCTCCAAGAACATACGCTTGAAGCTAGCGAAGGAGTGGATGCAGTTGTCTGGCAGGTTACGGTACCTGTCGAAGGCGACCCCTTCCAATGTCCCGATGAATAATCGTGTAAGGGTGGCATTGTCATGGGACAGATGGTCGATGGTGACCTCAAAGTAAGTGATGTACCGACTTGCAGAGGTCTTCCCATCATATGGATTGATGTGGAATGGTTTATACTTTGGTGGGAAGGGAACATCTCTCCATGCAGCGGGATACGCTTGTCGTATCCTAAGGTCTTGGCAGTTTTCTCGGGCGTGGAACATGACTCGGAGCTCCTGGACCTCCCTTCTTGCCTCTCTGGCTTCGTCTGTAGCGGTAGGAGCTGACATCTCAGGAGGATTATTGCCCGGGCTTGGTGCCGCTGAGTTCGAGTCTACATTGACCGCGGGACCCAAGTTTGTTTGGCCAGGCGTCCCTCCTTGTAGAGTAGGGAGGGCTACTTTTATTTTGTCCACTGATTTGACCAAAGTGCGCAGTATGGCCTCCAGAGTGTCGATGCGTTGGCGATCACTGGGACCATCTTGTTCGTCGTTTGTCATGAATGTCGTCCTGACATAAGTAAAAGTGGAAGGGACGGTGGATGACGTACACTCCGAATCATACCCCTGTACCGAGAAGTCATCAGGGTATGTGGGAATATTCTCCTCTGATTCGGACTCAGAAGGAACAGTACCCCTAGCTTCCGAGTTCGCCTCGTCTTGGAAATTATAGACGTCCTCGGGGACGTCTGGATTTGATGCATCTAATGGGATAGTTGTTTCCTCCAACTCGTCTCCTTAGAACATCGAATTGTCGTGGAGGTTCGGAGGAGTGCTACCTCCAGTTCCAGCAACCCCCAGTGATGTGGATGATTAATCTTCCACTGTAGCAGATTTCGTCTTTGAACGGGTACCTTGGAAAACTTCGGTGGTGGGCAACCGTTTAGACGATAGTTTTTTAGTCATAGTGGTTTAAATCTTCGGGCTGGAAACGTTTATCTTCTTCCCTCTCCCATCGGCGGGGATTTTCTGAGCAGAGTTGCAGGAGACGACGGGGAGTGTCTCATTCTCTGAACATGGTTGTTGCAGTCTTTGGAAGACGGACTGCCGGTCTTCTCGTACCGTCGCGTTATTACAACAGCAGTTGACGATGACTTGGGTGCAGTGACGTCCGTGGGAGGAATCTTTGCACCCCGAGGCCCCTTCTCTTTCCTTACGCTTGTGAAGGATAGCCTCACGTAAGTCAGATGGGTCCGGAACGACCATGTTTACTCCCTGGATTTTGGAAGACTTTTGGGAAACTCTCTGTCCGTTTGCCGCCGGGGGCTGGACTCGAGTGATTCTGTACAACTTTCCATCAGAGGCCCTCATAACAGTATGTTGAACGCTCGGATGGTCAGAGGTCGGCACAGCGGACTGAGCTCGCCAATCTCGCGCTGCCCTAGACTTCTTTACTCTAGTGCGTGAGGGCACATAATAGGAAAAGCCTAAGTGGTGCTAGAGAGAGTCAGACATATTTTCTTGGGAGCATGAGAGATCAGGACTATAGGAGAGGCGACCGAAGACTGAGCCGCGTGGAGCAGACGGTATGCGGCTGGAATCAACAGTCTTCATGCGGCTGGTAATCGTAGCCGCATGGGCTTTCTTCATGCAGCTGGAAGTCTCAGCCGCATAAGTCTTTTCTATGCGGCTGGAAATCTTAGCCGCATGAGTGTTATGCATTCGGCTGGCAGTTTCGGCCGTATGGACATCATGCATGCGGTTGGCAATCTCGGCCGCATGAGTCTTCAGCCTGTGGCTAGTGCCTTTTTTTGGCTTCTTCTTGGAGCACATAGAATCACTCTTTGCCCTTGCAAGTCCAGCATCATAGTGCTTTCCTCTGTCGGACTTGGGGACAGAAGAGTCCTCTATGGTTTAAAGTAGGGCAGCATGAGAGTTGCCTTCGCCGTCTTTGGCAGCAGAGAGTACTTCGTCCAGAGCTTGGAAAGGAGCAAATGATTTTGGCCTCCACTCCTTGCAAGCCTTCTTTGTGCGGTTTTGCTTCTGGACCGGGCCAGCGCCCCCGTCGGAGAGCATTTCTTCAAACGCCTGTTGGTCGAAGCGGACGACCATCTACTGTTGTGTGGAGCCAAGTTTGGCTGCATCCGATTGCGTCACCAACTTCTCAGCCGTGAAGAAGTTTGTCCCCAGCAGAGTCGCCATCGTGTTTGCCATGAATTATAAAAGAACAGAACAATTATATCGGAGGACTGGACTTTTACTTCACAATACAAACTCGCTTGTACAAAGAAAGTCTGGGGACGAAAACCTAGGTACAGCAATCTAAGTACAATTGTTTATTTTAGATTCTGGGGGGTGACGGTAGAGGCTCGGGAAAGCGACGGCAGCTCTGCCTTACTCCTTGGACGATCGGACGTAGCCTTGGATCTGATGAAGAAATGCTCTCAGGATGCTCGGAAAGAATCCTCTGTGCGTGCCTTTGTCTCTCTGTGCTCTCTTTTCAGGTCTCTCCAGGTACTTTAGTGCTCTCCAAAATCCTCCCTCTGCAAGGAAATGGCACATTGTTATTTATAGGAGTGGGATGCGATCATTAGGGTTTGCAAATGATTGCCTCCTTGAGAAGTCGGCGGTTAAAGATCAATTAATCTGGGCCATTAATTATGATTTTAGCAAATCTAGACAATTAATGTGGATTGCATCAAATCTCTGTGGGCAATTAATGATGATTGCCATAAATTCTCATGATTTGTTATGCCAAGCTCGGATCTCCCGCCACGTGTTCAATTTGCATGATTGCAAATGATCTGATTTGATCCCAGTAATTATGAGGATGGCACTAAACCTGGTTGTTGGGATTTGTTGATGAATCTTGATCGATTTGATGCCACGTGTCCCACTATTATTATGCTGCTAGATGTAGGGATGCGGGAAAACCTAATCTTCTGCCACGTGTCTTAACCGCGAGCCACTTAGGAAATCTGAGCCGCATGAGGATTGTTCCTTACTGAGCCGCATAAGACTGGCCATGTGTTAAGGCTGCTTGGGCGTGGCCTTTGAACATTTGAACCGTATGGAGATGATCTGAGCCGCATGAGCGTAGGCGACCGCATGATGGGTGGCTTCTTAGTGAGCCGCATGAAGATAGTCCTCGTGAGCCGCATATGGTCGACTCTGCCTGAGCCGTATGAGGTGGCCTCTGCCTGAGCCGCATGCGACTGTCCACGTATCAAGGCCGCATGAAGGATTTTGGGGTTTGATGGATTGTGTCAAAGATTTTCTTCGTTTCCCTAGGAGTCTACCATTATGACAGAGTCATTATTGCAGCTTTATGTCAGAGCCGTCAGTTCTCCTTTATGTCAGAGCATTAAATAGGACCGTTGCTTAATGGCCAATTGTAGAAGCGAACCGCAGAAGGCCACGTGGTGTTGCTTGAGCCGTATGTCCAAGTTGGTGACTTTTGAACCGCATGATGCTCTTGAGCCGCATAAAGCTCGTCTGTTTTTGAGCCGCATGGGTTTTCCTGTTCTGAGCCGCATGGGCAATCATGTTCTTTTCCATGCTTCTACACTGCTTAGAGTTAAATTTTTAATTGCTAAATATTCTTCGCTGCACTCTATTCATTCCCCTCTAGAGGTACCATTGTTCCTACAGCTCTCTCGTTATAGATATCAGGATCTTCCAGTGATGAATATTTTATACAGTGGTGATTAGAAGTTGAAGCCAAATCCAGGAGAAAATGTTAGGCAGTTAGAGTATTCGAGCGTCATCGGGAGTTTCATGTATTCTACAAATGTTACGTAGACTAATATAGCTTTTATCGTAGAGATGTTGTGTCGGTTTGAGAAATCCAAGAGTTGAGCACTGGAAAGATGTAAAGAGATAATATAATATTTCAAAAGGGCTCAGAAGTGTGCATTGTACTACATCAGTTATTCGATAGTAGTGGAAGGCTTCACTGATGCAAGTTGGTGCTCAGAAGTTAAGAGTGAAATATCTATATGAGGATACATATTTTCCATGGGTGGAGCTGTTATATCATGGAAGTCAAAAAACAGGCCATGCTCTCTCATATATCTATAAGGTCTGAGTTCTTTGCATTGGCAGTTACAACAGATGAAGCAGAATAGCTTTGAAAGCGATCATGTATGATCTTTATTTTGTTGGTGTACAGATTATAGCAGTACCGGTCTACTGTAACAACCAGACGACTTCATTTGGGCCATCAAATGATCTCTTCAATGAAAAGAAGAGGAATGTACGACTAAGGCCCAGAGCACTGAATGATCGCATCAAAGCTGGAGTCATTACAGTGATTGATGTTTGGAGCTGGAGAATATGGCATATCTGTTCACCAAAGGCCTCAAACACCAGTTGGTTGAGGATATATCAAGAAAAATAGGCTTGAAGGCACTATGATATTGTGTTTTTGCAATCTACTATAAAGTTTTATGTTATTAGTTCAAAGAGAAATCTACTAGGCATTTATCTTCTGGTTCAAGGGAGGACCATTGACTAGGAGAATATCAGGAACAGAGTCCTTTGAGTCATTAAAGGATTACGAACACAGAACTACTATTGTCTACCAATTGAACTTTGATTAGAACAAGTCTTGTGGAAGGATGGTATTGATGCCTTAATGAGTTCTCAAGCATCTTGAATGTTCGACGTGCTATTCAAGAAGTACGGGTAGCGCAACACTAAAAAGGAACATAGTACTCCATGCTACAGTGGGGTGGTGCCACATGAGGTACATCGAGAGGTTAAAGCCTTGACTTTGGGTATGTCATAGCGGCATAGCACCGCATATAGGCAGATAGCATAATGTTGTAAAATAAAGAGTGGTAGGAAGCACTTCAAAGAGAAAAGTGACCTCATGATACATAGGTGTGACACCACGAAGAGGTAAAAGATATAAAGCCTCGACTTCGCAAGCCATGTCACAATGGCATAATATCATACATAAGCTCAAGGCTTCATGATAGGACTCTTTAAAAGAACTCACTTAGAGTTTATAAACAGAGATACATGTTGTCTCTTAAAGATAAGCTTGTAGATGCCCGGGACCTTTTATGTGCAAACGGAAGCATAACTGATGTCATTGTACGAATGGGAATAATAAAAGCTATGGTAATGTAATGTCCAGTCCCAAAATACGTAGGACCAGGATATATAAACATGCCAGCTACGTATCAAGTGGACTCCAACCAAGTTCGAATACGTATACGATGTCTAAGTTAGATGGTTATATCTCTATATTACTATGATAAATCTATATCTCGATCAACAGAGAATAAATCCTACGTAAGATTCGCATACTAATTTTGATCAGGCATTAACACACGAGATCCTACAGACAAACAAGAATAGACAATATATAATAAAGTGGACCAAAATCTATTTACAATTGTCTGAACAAGCTTATAAGAAAGAATAAAGCTTGCAAAACAAGGCCATGTCAGCAAAATAAAATGACAAAAAAAATAAGTATAATGCTGGAGGAATATAATGAAGATATCAACCAAATATATACCTGAGTCGAACACAACAACACCACCTAGATCATTGAACTTTTTCTGCAGAAGCGACTACCTGGAGAGATCACCAGGTCCTCAGGGGACATAGCAAGGTACATAATATACATGCCAAGTAATATTAAAGAGAATATATAATATGAAAGGTAACTACCATAACCATCTAAGTGCACATATGAAGTTGAGGACAATCCTAATACCAGGCCCAACCAAACCAGCAATCACTCATGGCATAGTATCGTGATACCAATGAGTGAACACAAAAAAACCCCAAGGCTCTGCTATAAAGACCCTAGCACACAAAAATAACCAAACCCCAAATAAGAGACATGGTTACGAGTCACGACTGCCGGGTACTTCGGTAGAGTCCTCTCCACCCTATGCCCTAGAACTATCCAGTTAAGTCAAGTATGAATCATGTACAAGTAACAAGTCATGAGAGCTAGAACTACATGCTATCACAAAGTCTATAGCCACAAATATCTCATGTCAGACTCTGTATCATATCAACATCATCCATCATGTCCGTGGTCCATCGTATCAATGGACACGAATTTAACATATCGTCATACCTAGAGTCGCTACTCAATATCCATAAATAGACATCGGTACCCGAATACTAATCGGATGCTAAGTACCAACTATTCCTATGTCATGATATATATAAAGATAGAAACAAGAGAACAAAGTAAAGAAAGGAACATGTACTGAAAACTTGCCAAGGGACACTTACATGTATCCTGCTGCTGGTTTTGTAAAAGAAATGTTGATGTCCCTTCGGTCTCCTTGCCATGAACTCCTATGTCACATCAACAATCACAATCAAGTCTTGGTATCAATGGACACCACTTCTATGGTCTAACTATCTTACATAACCCATCCTAGAAGTCGTCATAACTATACACCCATTAATTACCGAATTATTATAATAAAATATAATATCCATAATTACTAAATATCTAATATAAATTCTGGAAAAACAATAAAAATACTATAAATATAATTTGTATAGGTTCTTTATAAGAAAAACTCATGAACTGGCTACTAGTTCGATTGGTCCACACAACATGCCATTTTTTCGACAAAACAGGTCGACTCGACCATAACAAAGATAGGTTTGTATATTTTAAAATAATTGATTTCAATTTTCCATGTCCAGAAATTACTCCAAGGATTTCTTAGGTTTTTAACACCGAGAAGTTCAATAGTAAGATGACACACAATCAAGAACATTGATTTCCTAGCAATCGGCTGATTATAGCAACAATCATTGCAAAGTTTGATATCAAAACAACCCGAAACTTTGCCACAAGATTATGTACATGGAGAGGGATCAAGAAGGCTTATTTGGGTGCTTACAAATGGTCTTGGAACCGTCGAATAGCTCCGCAAAGACTTGCAAATGGCAGTTATTCCCGACAGAGTGAAATCTGGATACCCTGCCATAAAAAGGACGCTACGGGCAAAATGTTGCGCACTAGGTGCTAAAATTTTGAGAGGTGATAGAGGACACATAAATCTTCAAGTTAGTTTTTGGTTCGCATAAACCGGACAAGAAAAAGTGGAAGAAAGTTACTCGAAAAAATAACGTACCTGCTGTGAGATTTTAGCCCACTTTACTCGACTTTGGGTTGCCTTCTCGGCTTAGTGCCGACCAAACCAAGGTTGTGGCAGCCTGAGGGCTTGCTATTTTGTTAGGGAAAGGTCTTAGGGCTTCATGTGAATTGTTGGAAGTGTGGAAGGAGGTCTGAAGTGGCCTGAGAAAAGAATAGGTTGAATTTTCATTCAGCCTGGACAACTCTGATGGAGGGGCTGTTTTGAGGAAGTTAAATGAGTTTTGATGGAACGTTTGTGAAGAGAAAGTGTTGAGGACAGGGAGAGGATGAAGTGAACTAAATTGGATAGAAGAATACTTAGTGTGGAGGAAGATATTGTTGGATTGGTAGTGACTAGATGAATTCGAATTCAGCCTTGGTAAGGGTGGATAGATGAAGGTTTGGAGGAAGATGTATAAGGTTTTGGGAAATAGTTTGTGAAGAGAAGTTCTTTTAAAAAGGGTTAGAAAGAAGTTTTGTTCATGTGGTTTGAGGTAATAAGTAAAGGGGGGTCATGGGGTGGCCGTTTACTAAGGGGGAGATAAAGAGTTTAGTTGAATTGTTATAAAGGATGGGGGTTATGCATGAGTGAGGAAGTGAAGAGGTAGGGGGTTATGGGGTGAAGGAATATGAAAATTAAGGGGGTTACGGCTGTCCACTATGTGTTTGACCACACTTAAGTCATCCATTAGGTTTTAAGTGGTGAGGTGTAGAGTTGGGTCTACTCAAAAGGGTGCAAAGCTGAAATTATTTTCTAAAAAGTTTAGATGTAAGGTTTTGAGTAGTGAACCTTGGAGTTTGGTATTTTGTAGAGAGGATAATGGTGCATGGTGTTTGGCATAAACCATGTGAGGGTGTATAAGTATCTAGGTTGAGTCTAGACTAGCTAGGTTTGGGCTAAGTCAAACCGGTAGCTCATTAGGACTAGAGATTGTGTCATTGGGATTTGTAATAAATAGAAAGTATGTAAAATTCTAATGGGGTATGACATGAATGTCATGGATGTTGTAAGCTTAATAGAATATCATAGTCATATAATGATTGCAAGGAACAGGTCGATGTTGTGTCTCAAATTTTTTATTTGAACGGACATAGGTGCAAAGCTTAGGTTTGAGTTTGAAATTATGCACGAATGTTGCGCAATTAAAAATAGTGCATAAGGAGATCCGTCTGAGTGGGACATGATATACCAAAATGAAGGTGGCCTCTTCTAGAACATGAATATAGAATTTGTCTCGGGGAATTGGCCAATGTTGTGCATCAAAAATCAAAGCTACAGCAAAGTATATTTATAGTCATAAATATAAAATAGAAGTGTAAATTATTAAAAATAATTAATTAAAAATAAATCAAAATAATTCTAAAATTCATAGTGCTTACAATCTAGCTACCCCCATTAAAAAATCCTCAAAATTAAGATTATAACTATAACTAGAATAAAGTTTTGGTACTAAAGATTGTTTAAAATCTTACGGGAAACCTCGAATAAATATCATAGTATAACAACAATTAGTAGTAGATAATATAGCATACATTTCTATCCCATAAAGGGTTTCTTCTCATATGATGGACTCGGTTCCACTATAATTTGGAATGGTCAATCACATGTTTGGCATCAGTAGCACCTCCTCAATTGCGAGGTATAGAACAGATCGTACACTCCCTCTAGAGATAGAGGCAATGCAGTATGGTATGTCACTTCTCCAACACGCTCTATAATGTCAAAGGGTTACTAATCTAGAGATAAGGCTTCTAACTTGGTTCTTGAGTCTTTATATATGTCTAAACACAAAGAAAGAAAATTCATAATTAGTCCGTAAGCTCTGTCAATCTTTAAGCTCTATATGATACTCCTATTGGTTATATATGAACCCTTTTTAGTAGTACCGTTAATAGTCTATCCCTTCTAACTAGAAGCAATCTATGCCTTTCTTACAAGTGTCCTAACATTTTTCACCTACCTGCTGGATAAAGGTTGAGACTGAACTAGTCAGATACATAAGCCTATTGGTCAATGTTCGGGTCCTGGCCTTCTATAGGTCGTTTTAAGACTAGTTTTACCATATATAAAGATAATCATCTATTATAACTCAAAATTTTCTATTATATTCAATATTTTTAGGTTACAAATCTTCCTACCATTATCTTTCGATAATATTTCTTTCTAGTACTTATATTCCAGATTCTATCTTAGGCATTAAGGTAGCAGGGTTTAGTCTAATATTTCCAGTGTTGCTCGTTAGGTTTGTCCTTATACGGTATTATGTTCTGACCAACACCTTGGGAGTGGACCTATAGAATTCTACCCATCTTAGATGTTTACCTAGTCTTGTAAATCATGAATTTCTATATCCCTAAACAAAATTCACACGACAATGGTTCTACCCAGAATTAGGTCCAGTCTTAAGTATAAGGCTTAACAAACCGTTCTACCCATAACAAAAGTCATAAGTCATACTTTCTAAAGTCTACCACAAGATCCTATTTAAGCTTAGGCAACTATAAATAAGGTTCAACTGTATATTCTCTCAAATCGTATTTCTAGTCATCAGAAAAATTATATTCTTATTCTCCTAATAAATCTCTCTGGATATGTAACACTTCTAATTCCCATATCTGTTTTTAGGAATATATATCCTTTTAAAAGGGATTTCCTACCAAATTGAAACTCATACAAAAGTGCAATACCCTCTGTCCTAGTCGGTCTTTCTAGTAGATATGTTCTATCCTACTCATATATCCTTAGATAATCACCCTCTTATGAAATCTTCTACCAATATAGCTTCTATCATATAACAAAATATAAATAAAACTACCACAACGGTTCTAGCTATTGAGGAACAACATGTTCAACGAATTCATAAATATAGCAAGTGCATTTGTCTGTCAAAGGCATCACCAAAACTTGTAGTAGTTGTAATGTGTCCCGAATGTTGTCCTTGGAATATCTTCTCTTCGTGCCTTCTTTTGATGGTATCCTGATCTCAAGTCAACCTTATAAACAAAAAACTTTTGCTCATGTCAGCTGGTCGAACAGGTCAATGGTGGACTATACTTCTGGTTACTTGAACAGCCTTGGACTTCAAGTTACCAATCCGTCTGAAGATGAGGAATACCGACTTATTTCAAAGTGTAGGCTATCTATCAAGATTTTCTAAGGATGATACTAGCTAAACTTCTTGGTCTAACTTATGCTACCATAAAGGTCCTCTATCTCGATTTCAACCAGCTTACTCACTTATGTAAACTGAGTTTCCTCCAATTGTCGCTTCTTGTAACGTGGTATTACATACCAAAAATGCGGTATACTAGTTCCTAGCCATCCTTGACTGCTCCTACGATTCTTTCCTTTTTATTCCCTATGTACATCTTATTCCAACATAATTGTTGTAAATACAAGTCTTTTGGAATTCCTATCTGAACTGTGTTGTGGAAAAGGGTTCAACATCTCCACAATTTTTTAGTCTACTCAAACTAAGATTTAAAATTTTTCTCTCAAGTCCTTAGTTAGGTCTATCTACAAAAGTTAGGACTACAAGAAATCAATTCCTAATCACTATGTCATTCTTTTATCAAATTTTCTTATCAGTATGATTAACAACTCACCATTTCTAGTCTATAGCAAGTTATTTAATAATCACAAATACGCCTAACCCTTCTATGCTTGTATATTATGTAATGGGGTATGTTAATGCTAGATAGTGCTTATATGTGATACCTTAGCAATTAGTTATTGGGTAATCTTCTAGTCATGATTGTTGATAGGTCCTTTCAAAGTTATTTACCTTCTACTTAGGGGTATGTCTCGTCTAACATAGTCATATCCATTCTACATCCTATCCCATGATCATGCTATGGTACAACCAAACATCATTTATCCCCTTGATACAAATCTTTCTAGTAGCCATTGTCCAGTGGTAACTTCATTTCTTGACCTATGCCTACCATCATGATTTCTACATTGTTCAAGCAAAACTTCCTCCGCCTCAATACAATCATAGAATTTTTATAAGGATTTATATCTATCTTAAGTACAATGCTTATAGATTTATTGTATTAATAACAAGACTTTTGAATCCTTTCAAATGTAGTCTTACTTGTGGGTGATCACATTCTAATTTGGAAATCTTATCAACCTTTAAAGTTCTACTACTCACTCTTTCAAATGTTTCGATTGAGAAACCTATCATACCTTCCTTACTAAACCAAATTAAACCTTGTTATACTTCTATCCCATCTATATCTAACATAGGTAAATAGTAGAATGATTGCAGTCCATTGCTCCTAAAGTCTCTCGTTAGGATTAGGTCGGCTTTATGAATTCTATATTGCCAATCCGACCCACTAAGTCTATCTAATATAACGTTTATTAACCCTTATTACCTAAAATAATCCATCCTTCTTAAGATGCTCTAATAACTACTTTCTATCCTATGATAAAAATAATATAAAGGAGTGTCAAGCATGAGCATTCGTCTTTCAGAAATAGGGAAAGACGAGAATTTATGGTAAGGAGTTCAAGAAAGATGATAGAATACAATTTTTGAGTTCCAAGGGCGATAGAGAAATCAAAAGAATTTTCAAGCAAATTGTAGATTGAGATCCTAAATATAAAATCCTAAGAGCATAGTGTCTCGGTTACAACTAGGGCATTACATGTTTGTAAGGTGGCTTGTGCAGGTCACCATAAACATGCCAGCTACGTATCAAGTGGACTCTAACTCAGCTCGAATACGCATAAGTTGTCTAAATTAGATAGTTATATCTCTATATTACTATGATAAATCTATATCTCAATCCACAGAGGATAAATCCTTCGTAAGACCAAGTGTACTAATGTTGGTCAAGCATTAACATACTGTTTCCCACAGACAAACAAGAATAAACAATAAATAATAAAGTGGATCAAACTCTATTTATAATTGTCTAAACAAGCTTATAACAAAGAATAAAGCTTGCAAAACTAGGCCATGTCAGCAGAATAAAATAAAAAAAACATAAGTATAATACTGGAGGAATATAATAAAGATATCAACCAAATATATACCGGAGTCGAACACAGCAACACCACCTAAATCAGCGAACTTTTTCTACAGAAGCGACTACCTAGAGAGATCACCAGGTCCTCAGGGGTCATAGCAGGATACATAATATACATGCCATGTAACAGTAAAAGGAATATGTAATATGAAAGGTAACTACCATAGCCATCTAAGTGCATATATGCAGTTGAGGATAATCCTAATACCAGGCCCAGCCAACCGACAATCACTCATGGCACCGTATCGTGATACCAATGAGTGAACATGAAACAACTCAAAGGCTCTGCTACAAAGACCCTGGCAAACGAAAATAACCAAACCCCAAATAAGAGACATGGTCACGAGTCACGACTGTCGGGTACTTCGATAGAGTCCTCCCCACCTTATATTCTAGAGCTATCCAGTCAAGTCAAGTATGAATCATGTACAAGTAACAAATCATGCGAGCTAGTACTACATGCTATCACAGAGTCTATAGCTTCGAATATCTCATGTCAAGCTTTGTATCACATCAACATCGTCCATTATGTCCGTGGTCCATCATGTCAATGGACACAAATTTAACATATCGTCATGTCTAGTGTCGATACTCGAATCCATAAATAGACATCAGAACCCGAATACTAATCGGACGCTAAGTACTAACTATTCCTACGTCATGATATATATGAAGATAGAAACAAGATAACAAAGTAAAGAAAGGAACATGTACTGAAAAGTTGGCTAGGTACACTTGTATGTGTCCTGCAACTGTTTTGTAAAAGAAATATTGATGTCCCTTCGGCCTTCTTGCTATGAACTCCTATGTCACATCAATAACCACAATCAAATCTTGGTATTAATGGACACCACTTCTATGGTCTAACTATCTAACATAACCCATCCTAGAAGTCATCATAGCTATGCACCCATTAATAACCGAATTATTTTAATAAAATATAATATCTATAATTAATAAATATCTAATATAAATTCTGGAAAAACAATGGAAAATACTTTAAATATAATTTGTATAGGTTATTTATAAGAAAACCTCAAGAACTAGTTACTAGTTCGATTGGTTCATACAACTTGCCAATTTTTCGACAAAACATGTCGACTCGATCATAACAAAGATAGATTTGTATATTTTGAAATAATTGATTTCAATTCCCCATGTCCAGAAACTACTTCAAGGGTTTCCTAGGTTTTTAACACCGAGAAGTTCAATATCAAGATGACACCCAATCAAGAACATTGATTTCCTAGCAATCGGCCGATTACGGCAACAACCATAGCAAAGTTTGATATCAAAACAACACAAAACTTTGCCACAAAATTATTTACATAGAGAGGGATCAAGAAGGCTTGTTTGGGTGCTTACCAATGGTTTTGGAACTGTCGAACACCTCCGCAAAGGCATGCAAATAGCAGTTATTCCCGATAGAGTGGAATCTGGACACCCTGTCGTAAAAAGGATGCCACGGGCAAACCGTTGGGAACTAGGTGCTGAAATTTTAACAGACTCCCCCAACTCTCTTTTTGGTGCATCTTTCAAAGGAGGCCAAGGGGCTCTATATATAGAGTGGAGTTGAGACTTCACCTCTTCTCCTATCCGATGTGGGACTAAAATACTAATACTCAAAAATAGAGTTTGATATTTTAGATCATCCCACAATCAGCATAGAAGTGTGCCAGTCCACGCCTACCCCCCGAACACTCCCGTGCATGTACGAGACATCCTAGAGTCCGTATCCGAGTCCGAGTCCACACAACAAAAATTAACTTGCCTCCTTGTTGGATTTAATCCTTTTTCCTTCTAGGAAAATACTTCCATATGGCACAAACTTGTGCCCCACTACACCTCATGTACACACCTCAACACAAGCAATGCATTATATTGAGATACTCACCATTTGGTGTAGCCGATGTGGGACTATCTTTTCTAGTCCAAAGGCAAAAACACCAACAATCTCCCACATATCTCAATATATGGGTTGAGCGTTCCCCACAGTGACTGCCCATCATGCATTATGAGAGATGTCGCTACGACTTGAATCTTTCCGTATAGGTTAAATAACAGCATGATACAAGAATGGACTAAGCCTTGAATTCTGCACCATAACTGCAATTCTTCCTACTCACACAATGACATACCCTCAAGAGACGGTCTGATATCTCTGTCCATACACTATAGGTGAGTTCTTTATAAAGAGTCATGGCATGAAGCATTATGCTTCTTTGCGGTGCTACGCCGCTATGACATGGCTTAAAGCCGAGGCTTTACCCCACCTGGGTACCTCATCGTAGTGTCATACTACTGTAGTATGAGGTCACAAGCCCCTTTGTAGTGCCAAACTACCCAGCATGAAGCCTTGCGCTTCCGTGCGGTGTTACGCCGCTATGACATGGCTTGCAAAGCCGAAGCTTTATCCTAACTGGTACCTCTTCGTGGTGTCATGCCACTGTAACATGAGGACATCGTCCTCTTTGTAGTGTTGTCTACCTCTCTTTATTACGATTATCATACAGCATTAGGCTACCTGTCTATTTGTGGTGCTACTCCGCTGTGACTTGGCTTGCAAAGCCGAGGCATTACCCCGACCTGGGAACCTCATGGTGGAGTCACCCCACTGTAGCATGGAGTTACATTCCTTGTAGTGCTGCGCTACCGTGCTTCCTGTAAAGCACTCCAGGCATTCACTCTGCCTGAGAACTCATTAAGGCATTTAAGCCAACCTTTCCACAGGATCCGTTTTTTGCAGAAAACAACAGTAGACAATAGTGGTTGTAGGTTCGTAACCTCTCCAAGTTACAGAGGACAAGTACCCACCATTCCTGATATTCTTCTGGTTAATAGTCCTCCCTTGAACCAAAAGCTAGATGTCTAGTAGATTTCTCTTTGAACTAATAGCATAAAACTTTATGGTAGGATTGTAATAACACAATATCAGAATGCCTTCAAGCCTATTTTACAAGTTGTTTCATCGACCAGCTGGCGCTTGAGGCCCTTGGTGAACGGATCCGCCAGGTTCTCCGGACTCCGAACAACAATCACTGCAATAACACCTCTCTTGATAAGATCGTGTACTGCTCTGTGCTTCAACCACACCGTTCTCTTCTTCCCGTTGAAGAGTTCATTTGATGCCACTGCTGCTGCCGCCTGGTTGTCACAGTATATCGGTATTGCCGGTATCTGAGCCCCAACCACCGGAAGATCATACATGAGCTCCCGAAGCCACTCTGCTTCATCTGTAGCAGCATCCAATGCAAAGAATTCATATTCCATGGAGGAGCGAGATAACATAGTCTGCTTCTTCGACTTCCACGATATAGTAGCTCCGCCCATAGCGAATACGAATCCACCTGTGGAATACTCGCTCTCCATATCTGAACACCAGCTAGCATCACTGAAGCCTTCCACTACTGACGGATCTCCGCTGTAGAAAAGTGCATATGTCTGAGTTTTCTTGAGATATCTCATAACACGCTTCACAGCTTTCCAGTGCTCAACGCCTGGATTGCTAGTGAACCGACTCAGCATTCCCACTGCAAAAGCTATGTCAGGCCTTGTAGCAGTAGTAGCGTACATCAAGCTTCCGATGACGCTAGCGTACTCCAACTGCCTAACGCTTTCCCTCGAATTTGGCTCCAGCTTCTGATCACTCCGGTACCGTGTATCAATAAAAGGAAGATCTTGATACCCGTAGCGAGTGAGCATCTTCTCAATATAATGAGATTGTGACAGCGCTATTCCAGTGCCTGTCCGGATGATCTTGAGCCTCAAGATTACGTCGGCATCTCCCAAGTCCTTCATACTGAACTTGGTCGAGAGAAATTTCTTTGTCTCTGTGATGCAGCTTAAATCCGTACCTAGGATTAGCATGTCATCCACGTAAAGACATACGATTACTCCTCTTCCGTCATCAAACTTCGTATAGATATACTTGTCTGTTTCACTGACCCTGTAGCCATTTGACCTTATCACCTTGTCAAATTTCTCATGCCATATTTTGGGAGCTTGTTTCAAACCATACAGAGACTTCATCAACTTGCAGACTTTGTCTTCCAGACCTCTGACGACAAAACCTTCTGGTTATTGCATGTAGATCTCTTCGGTCAGCTCGTCATTAAGGAATGCCGTTTTCACATCCATCTGATGTATCACCAGCTTGTGTATTGTTGCTAGAGCAATTAACAATCTGATGGTTGTCATCCGAGCTACTGGAGCATAAGTGTCAAAGTAGTTGATCCCCTGCTTCTGAGCAAACCCCTTGGCCACTAGCCTGGCCTTGAACTTGTCAATGGTTCCATCTGCTTTCATCTTCTTCTTGAAGATCCATTTGCATCCGATGGGTCTTGCTCCTTCTGGCAGGTCAACCAATACCCATGTGTTGTTGGAGGTGATTGAGTCAATCTCGTTGTCTATCGCCTCCTTCCAGAATACAGCATCTCTGGTCTTTATCGCCTCATCATAGGAAAGCGGATCTGCTTCCACATGATAGGTGACGAAGTCATCTCCGAAGTCTTTCGGCCTTCTCGTTCGCTTAGTTGACGGCTTAGCGAGTTCTGGTTCAGCTGGTGTCACCTTGACGATAGCTTCATCTTGGACTACTGGTTCATTAAAGACTTATGTCTGCTTTGTACCCTCATCATTCTTCGGAAGATCTGCGAGAACAATATTCTTGTGTTTTGCAAACTTGTCTTCAAAGTATTCAGCATCGCGAGATTCAATGATATGGTTTGACTCGATATCAAGGAATCTTCGAGCATCACTCTTCTCGGCATACCCCAAGAAGAACGCCTTCGTAGTCCGTGTCCCCAGCTTCTGAATCTTCAGATCCGGGAGCTTCACATAAGCCAGACACCCCCACACTCGAATGACATTCAAGTTAGGTCTGACTTTGAACCAGAGTTCATGAGGAGTTATGTCGGAAGTTGCATATGGCACTCTGTTCAGAATGAACGTTGCCGTTAGTGCAGCTTCTCCCCAGTAACACTTTGGAAGACCTGCAGTCAACAGCATGGAGTTCATCATCTCTGTCAACGTTCTGTTCTTTCTTTCTGCTACTCCGTTGGATTGAGGAGAGTACGGAGCCGTTGTCTCATTGATGATTCTATGTTCTTTGCAGAATGATAAGAATTCATGAGACCGATACTCCCCGCCTCGATCACTCCTTAACCTCTTGAGTTGTTGTCCAGTTTGCCGCTCAGCCTCGGCCCTGAACTCCTTGAACTTCTCGAATGCTTCATCTTTAGACTTGAGCAAGTAGACGAAAGCATACTTTGAGAAATCATCGATGAAAGTAATGAAATACTTCATCCCGGCCTTTGTAGAAAATTGTTTGAAGTCACAGATATCTGAATGAACCAACTCCAGAAGATCTGTGCTTCGATGGACACTGTAAAAGGATTTTCTTGTGATCTTCGTCTAAGCACATACTTCGCATTTCTCTACCTTACCCCCACACTTGGAGATAAGTCCTAGACTAGACATTCTGTTAATCCTTTTACAATGAACATGTCCTAGCCTATTATGCCACAACTCAAGAGAATAATCAGAAAAAGTGATTGCATTTATATTATCATGCTGGGTTACAACAAGCTGAATCTTGTACATTCCTTCAGTTTGGAAAGCTTTCCCGAAGAATGTACCCTTCTTTGACATCACCAACTGGCCAGCATTGATGTCCATCCTCAAGCCTGCATTGCAGAGCAGACTTCCAGAGATCAGGTTCTTAGCAATTACTGGAACATGCTTCACACCTTGAAGCGTCAGAGTGTTCCCCGATGTGAGTTTCAGCTCCACCGTCCTAATCTCCAATACTTCAGCTTGTGCCTGGTTTGCCATTATGACCTTCTCTGAAGTTGGCTCATAAGAGACGAACCAGTCTTTGTCTGAACAGATATGGCAGGTCGCACCAGTGTCTATCCACCAGTCCAAGTCAGCCCCCACAGTTGCAACCTGTGCTATCATGGCAACTAGATTAGTAATCATAGAAACCTTACTAGGCTCACCTTTGTCACGCCCCAGAACCAGAATACTGGAGAGCGGGGGAGTGACTCAGCCAGCTACGTATTATGGGTAGAAAAATACCGTATAATACGATCAATGCTGTCTAACCAGACGAGGGGGTGCATACTACATAAAAGTCTTACTATGGTCATTACACATCTATTGTCTCAATCATTCAAACAAAAAACAGAAATATAGAACATGTATGGTAAAGCAGTAAGGCGTCCCAAACGCTCAGTCAAAATATTCTTGAGATCTGGCTTTACTAAACATAGCCAGATGATGTAGAAAGGTATACACAATTGTTATCAGCTGCAGCCTGACTTAGTTACAATTATGTAAAAAGTAAGTACAAGACAATCCGACTAACATGTCGGTGCCAAACGGCAAGGTATAAAGTATTTAACAAAACGAGCGGGGAAGTAAGAAAACCCACTCGAGTCCTCCTGCGATCGTCCTTCTAGTGTTGACCATCTTGGAGGTAGAAGTAAGCTGGATCCTCGGGGACTGGCTCTAAATCTGGCCATGCAAAACCAGAGAGGTTAGACCTCTAATAGCAAGTACCACAAGGGAGGACGATATGAAGGACTAAACCAGTAAGTAAGAGAATATAATAATAGATCTCTGCTTGCTACTAGGACTCACATCACATCAAGACACTTCGAACCAACCTCCCAACCAAACAAGGACAGAAGTTGGCCCGTCATGTCCTGACATTCTGATCATCCCAGTTAGGTAACAGAGTATAGTGCACAAACAAATCATCTTGAACGGCCAATCAACTCCTACGGCTTGCTATTATGAGTTCCAAGTTATCCTGGAATAATGCAATTAGGGATTCCTCAGTTCTTACTATGTGCAAGCAAGGCTAGTCTATCCAGTCAATCAATTGGCCCATGCATGAATTAGACGATTCCTAGCAGGACGCTCGTCAATATACAATATACAATAATAATAAAAGCAGATACTGTTCCCTGCCCGTGTGGCAGATTTACAGTATCTGTGGGAACCAGCCGGCCCATCGGGTACTACTCGTTCCAAGGGGGCTGCCATGTAAGAATTCGGGAATCCATTCTCTCCATGCAATTATTATTTTATTTAACTTAATAGTCCCTACGTTGAGTGAAATCCCATGCCGTGGATCATGGTCATTCAAATGAGTACTTTCGTACGGGGTACGATATGCACAACTCTACAACGATACCAGTACGGTTAGGTTGCAGGTCTTACATAGCGTAATGCAACAATCAAATCTAACCACGATAATCATGCCCGACCATAAAGTACACATGCTGGTTTTTGGAAGATAAAAATAACTAAATAAATAAATAAATAATTTGAAGCCTGCATGTGCCTGTATGCCAATATTCGAGATTAGCCAGTCGATTACAATAGTTCATTATATGAACGTGTCTCATTCGTTCAATTCAATAAGACGACTAGCCAGCCTCTTTAGTTCCAACTAGGAACGCATGATCAACTTTAGTCAAGCTAACAATTATCATCAATGGTATCAAGGCATGAAAGTCAACTAGTATTCAGTGGGGTCGAGTCTACAACCTTCAGGGTTAATTCCAGTCAATCCGGGTATCTATAACTCAATTCATGACACATGGTACATCCCACGTAACAATCTATAATTAATAGAAATATTAACATATCATAATTTATCAAAAAAGGCGTAAGGATATAAAATGGACGTAAAATATCTAATAAAATATCAATATTCAGGGCTATAGAATAGCCATACGGCTAAGTCTAATGCGGCCAGGATGGATCTTATGCGGCTAGGAAAGGAGTCGGGTTCATGCGGCTCAGGGGGTAAAGGCACATGCGGCTGAAGAGGCGGGAACCTATGCGGCTGGGGAGTGGGACTAGCTCCCATGCGGCAAGCGGAAGGGATGTTCCATGCGGTTAGGATGAATTGGGCTCATGCGGCCGAAAAAGGCAAGACACATGCGGTCAGCGGGAAGGATATTCATGCGGCTGGCGGGAATGAGTCCATGCGGCTCAACCAAGTCGAACCCATGCGGCCGGGTCAAGGAGATTGCTTATGCGGCTGGCGGGGGGAAGAAGTTCATGCGGCTATAAGGTTCAGGACCTCATGCGGCCAGCGAGTGAGCCTGGTTCATGCGGCTGGATTTGGAGAGGAATCCATGCGGTCAAGAAAGACGGGGGCGCATATGCGGTTAAGTTGGGAAAGTCCATGCGGCTAGGAGAACTCCCTATGCGGCTGGGCTCAAATGAGTCTCATGCGGCCGGGTAGAAACTTTTCATGCGGCTGAGAAGGAAACAATCCATGCGGCTGGGAATCACTTGCCGCATGAATTATTCATGCGGTCAAGTCAAGTACTGTTCTTCTTCTCCAAGTTTCAGAGAAGAAGAACACCATCAACCCAAGCTTCCAAGTTCCATAAAACCTTCATCCAGCGTCCAAATTCGAACTTCTTTAGGTCAAAATTGGGTAGAACGAAATTCTCTACAACATGGAACCATCAAAACTTGAAGATATCAAAGTTTACTAGATCAAAACCTAAGAAACCCGAAAATATAACAAACTTATATCTATAATAAATTAGCCATGAAAATTGAAAATGCTAAGTACTAAAGAGGCTTAGAATCAAATAAGGAGGATGATGGAACAATAATAATGGGGATCCATCAAGAAGCAAGTTGGTACTTGCCTACGGTTTGGTAGGTGGAGAGAGTAATGAAGAAGAAGAGGAGTAATGGTGAGAGTGAGTAATGAGGAGAGAGAATGGTGAGGGTGGCTTTAAATATGGAAGGGATGGTAGGTGGGAGTTGGGCCGGGTCCAATGGGTCCAATAAGGCTAACCCGAAAGTAAGACTAAAGCAGGAAATAAAATACAGGAAATAAAGTACGGAAACAAAATTACAGAAATATAATTGCAGAAAATAAATTAACATGAAAATTAAAGAGCAGCTAATAGAATTGCAGAAAAATAAAGTGCAGAGAATTAATTAACATGAAGTTATTAAGAATTTAAATACAGGATACTACATGATAAATGCTAAATAAATACATTCAGGCAATATACGTATTAAAATACGCATTCTGGGAACGGGGAGTGACATCTCTACCCACCTTGAAAAAATTCCGTCCTCGAAATTTCAAATTCAAGCAAGATAGAAACATCGGGGCTAAACCAATCTAAGTACAAGCAATTCAATCAAGCAATCATTTTACAATGCCCATAGCAAGTAACATATATGTAAATCCATCAATCTACGATATCAAGCAATTCTACCCATAAGGTGATAAGCATGAGGGATCAAGACAATCAAGGTATACAAAAAAGATATACCTTGTGAGTCAAACAGGTGTGGATATCGTGATCGGATATCATCCTCATGTTCCCACGTTGACTCCCCTAAAGAGTGATGACCCCAAGCAACCCGGACAAGACTAATTGTTCGGTTCTTGAGTATCTTCTCTCTTCGGTCCAAATGGACACAGGCTGTTCCTCGTAAGACAGGTTGGTACCAACAACCAACTCAGAATAATCGAGGATATAGCTGGGGTCCGATACATACCTTCGCAATTGAGATACATGAAATACGTCATGCACCTCTCGTAACGAAGGTGGGAGTGATAAACGATAAGCAACATCGCCTATCCGATCAAGGATAACAAATGGGCCCACGTATCGCGGACTCAGTTTCCCGCGAACGCCAAATCTAATGACCCCACGAGTAGGTGAGATCCGCAAGAATACGTGGTCCCCAACAGAGAACACTAATGGCCTACGATGCTGGTCCGCCCAATGACGATGCCGGTCCTGCACAACTCGAAGTCGCTCTCTAATTCCCTTAACCAGTTCAACCGTCTGAACAATCATTTCTGGGCCTAACATCTTCCTCTCTCCGATATCATCCCATGCTAGTGGCGACCTGCACTTCTTACCATATAGTGCTTCGAATGGCGCCATCTGGATACTGGCTTGATAACTATTATTGTATGAGAACTCGACCAAGTGAAGGTGACTCTCCCAAGACCCTCCAAAATCTAGAGTACAAGCTCGCAACATGTCTTCCAAAGTCTGAATTGTCCTTTCTGATTGCCCGTCCGTCTGTGGGTGGTAAGCCGTGCTAAATCTTAACTTGGTACCCAGACTATGATGCAAGCTCCTCCAGAAATGTGATGTGAAACGGGTATCTCTGTCGGACACAATACTGACAGGGACTCCATGCTGCCTGACTATCTGTTGCATATACAACTCTGCCAACTTTTCTGTAGATTGCCTTACTCTGAAAGGGAAAAAATGTGCTACCTTTGTAAGCCGATCCACTATCACCCAATAGCATCTTTACCACTTGGTGATCTCGGTAAACCGGTCACAAAGTCCATTGTAATATGCTCCCATTTCCATTCCGGAATAGGAAGCGGTTGCAATAATCCTGCTGGCCTCTGCTGTTCTGCCTTCACTTGCTGACATACCAAGCAACGGGAAACAAATCTAGCTATCTCCCTCTTCATCCCGTTCCACCAGAAATGCTGCTTGATATCTTGGTACATCTTGGTCCCTCCAGGGTGAATAGAATACTAAGAACTGTGAGCTTCTGCCATAACCTCCTGTCTGATATCTCCACTAGGAACACATAGGCGTGACCCAAACCTAAGTGTACCATCTTCATGGATTTGTATCTCCTTTCTGAGTCCTGACTCACATTCTGTCCTAAGCTTCTGAATCCTTGGGTCCTGTGCCTGAGCTGCCTTGATCCTGTCTACTAAGTCGGATTGAACTTACAGACTCGCCAGAACTCCTACATCACTAGGAAGTACAACCTCGATGCCCATTTCCTGAAGGTCTTCTAAGATATGCCTCTGTGTTGTTAACATAAATGTGCCGCCTCTCCTGCTGAGAGCGTCTGCTACCACATTAGCCTTGCCTGGATGATACTGAAGCTCCATGTCATAGTCCTTGATCAACTCCAACCATCTCCTCTGCCTCATGTTCAGCTCCTTCTGAGTAAAGATGTACTTCAGACTTTTGTGGTCTGTGTACATTTCCACTCGGTCACCATATAAGTAATGCCTCCATAGCTTCAGAGCAAACACTACTGCTGCCAACTCCAAATCATGAGTTGGGTAATTCTTCTCGTGGTCCCGAAGTTGCCTAGATGCATATGATATCACCTTCCCGTGCTGCATGAGGACACATCCAAGTCCTTTACCTGACGCATCACAATATACAGTAAAACCTCCGGGTCCAACTGGCAATGTAAGAATGGACGCTGATATCAACTTCTGCTTCAGATTCTCAAATGATGCCTGGCATTCTGCCGACCAAACGAATGGTACATCCTTCCGGGTCAAGCGGGTCATAGGTGCTGAAAGCCTTGCAAAGTCTGACACGAACCTTCTGTAATAACCCGCCAATCCCAAGAAACTCCGTATATCAGCTACGGTCTTGGGTACTGGCCAACTCTCTACTGCTTCTACCTTCTTGGGATCTACTGCTACTCCAGCTCCTGATATGATATGGCCCAAAAATGAAATGTGATTCGTCCAGAACTCACACTTGCTGAGCTTGGCATACAACTGGTTCTCTCTCAGAACCTGCAACACTTTCCTGAGGTGGTCTTCATGCTCCTCTTCACTAGCAGAGTATACGAGAATGTCGTCGAGAAATACCACGACAAACTGATCTAAGTATGGCATAAAGATGCGGTTCATCAAATCCATAAATAACGCTGGAGCATTGGTCAAACCAAACGGCATTACTAAGAACTCATAATGCCCATACTTCGACCTGAATGCTGTCTTGGGAATATCTTCCTTCCGAACCCTCACCTGATGATACCCTGAACGAAGATCTATCTTGGAGAAAACTCTAGCCTTGCTCAACTGATCAAAAAAGTCGTCGATCCTGGGTAATGGGTACTTGTTCTTTACTGTTGCCGCATTAGCTTCCTGTAATCGATGCACAATCTGGACGACCCATCCTTCTTTCCCACAAGTACCACTGGTGCTGTCCATGGTGACACGCTAGCTTGGATGAACTTCTTCTCCTTCAATTCCTCTATGTGCTGATACACCTTGGCCTGTTCTGAATCTGCCATTCTGTAAACCCGATCTGATATCGGTTTAGTTCCTGGTGCCAATTCTATACTGAACTCAATATCTCTAACCGGTGGGAGACCTGGAAGTTCTTCGGGAAATACGTCTAGAAATTCTTCAACTACCTTCGGAATCTGAACTTCTTCCATTGCCGTTACTACTCCCTGCTCTTGCTGAGTTGCCTCTGACCTGACTAAGGTGAATCTCTCCATGCCTGGAATATCAAAAGATACACTCCCACTACGACAATCTATTGTCGCATGACTGTCTTTCAGCCAGTCCATGCCTAAGATAACGTCAAAATTTCCCACAGGAAATTCTATCAACCGGGCGGGTAAGGAATGCCCGCACACCACAACACTACATGCTAAACTAACTCTACTAACTCCCACGAGCCCATTACCAGTGAGTATATTCAACCTCCCTGGCAATGCCTCGAACTCCACTCCTAGTCGTGTCGCAAATTGTGCAGATATAAATGAATAGGATGGTCCCGAATCAAACAATGCTACTGCGGGATATGAGGCGACGAGAATGTTACCTGCCACAACATCTCCCGATGCCAATGCCTCTTCCAAGGACAGTGTGAATGCTTGCCCTCGACCTCCTTGCTGATTCCCATGCTGTGGCCTAGCCTGGTGCTGCTGCTGGCCCCTGCCTTGATGATGCTGGGGTGGTCTACGCTGGTGTTGCTACATCGGCGGCCCCTGCTGCCGAAACATCTGAGCCTGTGGTACTAACGGACGCTGCGCCAATGGTCTCACTGCCACTGCTGGTCCTCAATACTGTCCTGCCCCTGGTGCTGGCAGAGCAGGAAACTGCTGTCCTGGTCCTCCTGACCTCGAATTCATTGGACATGTGGTAACCCGATGATCTGGATTTCCACATATCAGACACAGTCCATTCAATGTCCGACACACATCTCTAGTGTGTCCCATCTTCCCACAATAAGTGCAGCCCGCCGGGGGTTGCTGGTTCTTCCTCTGTTGCTGTTGCTGTTACCTGGGTGGTGGTGCTGGTCCTCGTATCGCCACATCGTGGATACGAATGCCAGTGGATGGTGCTGTTATTCGGGGCGCCGCTTCCCCTCCTCCTTCAATCTGACTGTGAGATCTCTTCTGACCTCTAGTCCTTGCCGCAAGCCTCTGAATGGTGATCTCATGCCTTCGAGTCGCCGTCAATATCTCATCAAAAGTCTGGTAATTGTGCTCCTCTATCAATTGCAAGAGTTCAAGGTGAAACCCTTGCTGAAACCTCATGGCCCTCTGGCGCTCTGTTGCTACCATCTCTGGGGCAAACCTACTCAATCTGCAGAACTCCGCTGCGTAAGCATCTACAGTCTTGCCAGCCTGCCTGAGGCTGATAAACTTCTGTTGTAGCTCAAACTGCGCCACAACTCCATAGTACTTGGTCTTGAATCTTGCTGTGAAATCGTCCCAAGCCACAGGACGCCTGATGCCCACTTCCTCTGCTTCCCACCAATCACGTGCGAGATCCTGAAGTAACAACTTTACTAGATCCACACGTTCTTCTGCCGGAACCTTAGCTGCTGTCAGAATAGCCTCGATATCCTTAAGCCATGCATCTGCTGAGATGGCATCCTCCGTGCCTTCGAAACGACGGGGGTTGTACTTGCAAAATCGGGCTGACGCTCCTGAATCAGTCCTCACTCCTCTTTCCAATGCCGTCTGCAATCCTTGGTTGAGTAGTACATTCTGCTCTTGCAACTGAGCGTGCATGCGCTGCTGGGCTAACATCTGGTGTTGCTGAGTGGCCATCATCCCTCTCATGATCTCTAGAAGGGCTGGTGTGTCCACTTGGGTAGGTGGAACTGTTGGTGGGGGTAGAACATCTGGATACTGCGATCCAGCTGCTGCTTCCACTATCACTTCTTCTTGGGTAGCCTCCTGAGGCGAGACTGGCCCTTGTTGCTGACCAACAGGGTCAGGTTGTCCATGTTGTTGTCCAGCTCTGACAGGTGCGGACGAGGTGCCCCTAAGAAAAGGGACAAGAGAACAATCAAACAACCGGACATGAAGGATCAATGAAGTCAAAGGATACCGGAATGTCAAGCAAGGGTTGAGAATAATGAATATGAGATCAAGGGGGAACACGTGTGATTGAGACATCCTATAAATCAAAACACCCCACAAGTCTGAAATCAGACCTGCATGGGCCACCACTAAAATCTTGTCACGCCCCAGAACCAGAATACTGGAGAGCGGGGGAGGACTCAGCCAGCTACGTATTACGGGTAGAAGAATACCGTATAATACGATCAATGCTGTCTAACCAGACGAGGGGGTGCATACTACATAAAAGTCTTACTATGGTCATTACACATCTATTGTCTCAATCATTCAAACAAGAAACAGAAATATAGAACATGTAAGGTAAAGCAGTAAGGCGTCCCAAACGCTCAGTCAAAATGTTCTTGAGATCTGGCTTTACTAAACATAGCCAGATGATATAGAAAGGTATACACAATTATTATCAGCTGCAGCCTGACTTAGTTATAATTATGTAAAAAGTAAGTACAAGACAATCCGACTAACATGTCGGTGCCAAACGGCAAGGTATAAAGTATTTAACAAAACGAGCGGGGAAGTAAAAAACCCACTCGAGTCCTCCTGCGATCGTCCTTCTAGTGTTGACCATCTTGGAGGTAGAAGTAAGCTGGATCCTCGGGGACTGGCTCTAAATCTGGCCATGCAAAACCAGAGAGGTTAGACCTCTAATAGCAAGTACCACAAGGGAGGACGATATGAAGGACTAAACCAGTAAGTAAGAGAATATAATAATAGATCTCTGCTTGCTACTAGGACTCACATCACATCAAGACACTTCGAACCAACCTCCCAACCAAACAAGGACAGAAGTTGGCCCGTCATGTCCTGACATTCTGATCATCCCAGTTAGGTAACAGAGTATAGTGCACAAACAAATCATCTTGAACGGCCAATCAACTCCTACGGCTTGCTATTATGAGTTCCAAGTTATCCTGAATAATGCAATTAGGGATTCCTCAGTTCTTACTATGTGCAAGCAAGGCTAGTCTATCCAGTCAATCAATTGGCCCATGCATGAATTAGACGAGTCCTAGCAGGACGCTCGTCAATATACAATATACAATAATAATAAAAGCAGATACTGTTCCCTGCCCGTGTGGCAGATTTACAGTATCTGTGGGAACCAGCCGGCCCGTCGGGTACTACTCGTTCCAAGGGGCTACCATGTAAGAATTCGGGAATCCATTCTCTCCATGCAATCATTATTTTATTTAACTTAATAGTCTCTACGTTGAGTGAAATCCCATGCCGTGGATCATGGTCATTCAAATGAGTACTTTCGTACGGGGTACGATATGCACAACTCTACAACGATACCAGTGCGGTTAGGTTGCAGGTCTTACATAGCGTAATGCAACAATCAAATCTAACCACGGTAATCATGCCCGACCATAAAGTACACATGCTGGTTTTTGGAAGATAAAAATAACTAAAAAATAAATAAATAATTTGAAGCCTGCGTGCCTGTATGCCAATATTCGAGATTAGCCAGTCGATTACAATAGTTCATTATATGAACGTGTCTCATTCGTTCAATTCAATAAGACGACTAGCCAGCCTCTTTAGTTCCAACTAGGAACGCATGATCAATTTTAGTCAAGCTAACAATTATCATCAATGGTATCAAGGCATGAAAGTCAACTAGTATTCAGTGGGGTCGAGTCTACAACCTTCAGGGTTTAATTCCAGTCAATCCGGGTATCTATAACTCAATTCATGACACATGGTACATCCCACGTAACAATCTATAATTAATAGAAATATTAACATATCATGATTTATCAAAAAAGGCGTAAGGATATAAAATGGACGTAAAAATCTAATAAAATATCAATATTCAGGGCTATAGAATAGCCATACGGCTAAGTCTAATGCGGCCAGGATGGATCTTATGCGGCTAGGAAAGGAGTCGGATTCATGCGGCTCAGGGGGTAGAGGCACATGCGGCTGAAGAGGCGGGAACCTATGCGGCTGGGGAGTGGGACTAGCTCCCATGCGGCAAGCGGAAGGGATGTTCCATGCGGTTAGGATGATTTGGGCTCATGCGGCCGAAAAAGGCAAGACACATGCGGTCAGCGGAAGGATATTCATGCGGCTGGCGGGAATGAGTCCATGCGGCTCAACCAAGTCGAACCCCATGCGGCCGGGTCAAGGAGATTGGTTATGCGGCTGGCGGGGGGAAGAAGTTCATGCGGCTATAAGGTTCAGGACCTCATGCGGCCAGCGAGTGAGCCTGGTTCATGCGGCTGGATTTGGAGAGGAATCCATGCGGTCAAGAAAGACGGGGGCGCATATGCGGTTAAGTGGGGAAAGTCCATGCGGCTAGGAGAACTCCCTATGCGGCTGGGCTCAAATGAGTCTCATGCGGCCGGGTAGAAACTTTTCATGCGGCTGAGAAGGAAACAATCCATGCGGCTGGGAATCACTTGCCGCATGAATTATTCATGCGGTCAAGTCAAGTACTGTTCTTCTTCTCCAAGTTTCAGAGAGAAGAACACCATCAACCCAAGCTTCCAAGTTCCATAAAACCTTCATCCAGAGTCCAAATTCGAACTTCCTTAGGTCAAAATTTGGTAGAACGAAATTCTCTACAACATGGAACCATCAAAACTTGAAGATATCAAAGTTTACTAGATCAAAACCTAAGAAACCCGAAAATGTAACAAACTTAGATCTACAACAAATTAGCCATGGAAATTGAAAATGCTAAGTACTAAAAGAGGCTTAGAATCAAATAAGGAGGATGATGGAACAATAATAATGGGATCCATCAAGAAGCAAGTTGGTACTTACCTACGGTTTGGTAGGTGGAGAGAGTAATGAAGAAGAAGAGGAGTAATGGTGAGAGTGAGTAATGAGGAGAGAGAATGATGAGGGTGGCTTTAAATATGGAAGGGGTGGTAGGTGGGAGTTGGGCCGGGTCCAATGGGTCCAATAAGGCAAACCCGAAAGTAAGACTAAAGCAGGAAATAAAATACAGGAAATAAAGTACGGAAACAAAATTGCAGAAATATAATTGCAGGAAATAAATTAACATGAAAATTAAAGAGCAGCTAATAGAATTGCAGAAAAATAAAGTGCAGAGAATTAATTAACATGAAGTTATTAAGAATTTAAATACAGGATACTACATGATAAATGCTAAATAAATACATTCAGGCAATATACGTATTAAAATACGCATTCTGGGAACGGGAAGTGACAACCTTGTTCTTTGGGCTTGGACTTGCATTCGGATTTGTAGTGGCCCTTCTTGCCACAATTGAAGCAAGTCACGTGGGACTTGGACTTCTGCTGCTTGAAAGCAGGACCCTTTACTTTCAGATTCGTGAAGTCCTTCTTTTTGCGATGAGAAGCAGCCTGCTTCCTCCGGTACTCTCTGGTTTGGACCAGATTTGCCTTCGCCAGTTGTTTGGCCAGAGTATCCATCTTCTGTTGAGAGCGCATCTCGTCCTCAACATGGATCTCTTGCAAGAAATCTTCCAAGCTAATTTCCATCTTCTTTCGATGCATCCTTGCATAGAAGTTGCTCCATTCTGTAGGAAGTTTTGTGACGATCCCTCCAACGACAAACTTGTCGACGAGGGGCATGTTCTCGTCTTCTAGTTTCTGACGCAACTTCAGAAACTCCTTCACTTGGGGCAGCATCGCCTTCTCGTCTTCGAAGGTCCACTTGTGATATTTTTCTACCATGAAGATCTTGGACCGGTTCTCGTCATCTTCATAGAGCTTTCCCAAGGAGTCCCATATCTCTTTGGCAGATGTCTTCTTGGAGTAGGACTCTGCCAGAGAGTCTTCCATGGAATTGAGTATCAGTAGTTTGCATATACTGTTTTCTCTCTTCTATTTCACTTGCTTGGTCGTAGCAGCGGCCACAGCCGCAGCAGATCCAGTGGTTGGAACGATCGGTTCTTCTTCTGACAGCATGTGATCAACATTCACGAGTTGAAGATTTAAAGTGACCTTTTGTCTCCATATCTGAAAGTGTTCGCCATCGAATTTCTCCAACTTGTTAAAGCCGGTATCGATGAGCGAAGCACGAGAATTATCTATCTTCTCAATA